>JAIPRM010002748.1:0-28999 GCA_025469315.1 Stegophylla sp. TES_Ste_2020
TTTTATAATGTATGTACAATATGCATATTTAATTAACGACTAAAAATAATATAAAATAAAATTATTGAATTTATTAATTTATTAAAAAAAATGTTTTCCTCTAAATAGCGGACAAAATTTCGGCGACCGAGAGTGTCCGCTATTCAGAGGTTTCACTGTGTATATATAAATAGGAATACAAAGCATATTTATCATTTTAGTACCTAATGGACACCATTGTAATTGGCAATTTGTAGTTTTTAAAACTTGGAAGTTGTTATCAAAATTTATCTTGAGTTTATAAAATTGTATTTTTTTAATAATATACACACAAGTATTTATAAAATTTAAATATATTAAAAATGGAACCTAAACAAGATAAAGAAGAATAAAAAAAAAGTTTGAACAATTTTAATATATTTTGTGTAACAATACAGGACATGCCCAAATTACAGTATTGTAAACTTATATAATATGTACAAATAGTTAATAATATAGTAGAATTTATGGATCCTAATTGGCTATATTTATCATACAATATAGTGGTTGGTTTTTTAAATAGTTGGTGTTGTATTTAGGTAAAGAAAAAATAATTAATTGACAAGAATGAAAAGATTGTACTTTGAAGTTGATTTGAGCTAATAGTTTGGGAGAGTCTATAAGACTATCAATAAGATTCCAGAGGAAAGTCAAATTAGCGTCAAGTCTTCTGTCAGCTAATGTATTCAAGCCAAGCTGATGAATAACTAGAATATAATCATGGCGTGGGTGATCAATTGTTAATTTGTACGCTACAAAGTTAAGAAACTTTTGTTGAACACATTCAACTTGATTCAAATCACAATAACTAACTGGATCTCAGACAACAGATCCATATTTCAAAATCAACCTCACTAAAGTGCAATATAAAATTTTATAGAAGTCACTAATATAAATTCACTACAAATTGGCCTAATATGACCTAACGTTTTAGGAGCTTTAAAACACATTTTATCTAGATATACAAGAAAATTTAATTCACGATTGAAAACCAATCCTAAATAAGTAATCACATTGCCCAAAGACAACAATATATTAACAATAATCACGAGATTAATCATATATGAGTAATTAATGTTTTCGAGTTTTATAAAATTACATTGAACTATTTAGCTCCAAACCACGATAATTAGCCCACTTTACCATAGAATTAAGATCATCATGTAGTAATAAGCAGTCCCTATAAGCGTTAATTTTTAAAAATAATTTAAGTGAAACGAAGGAAACAACAGTTAACAAGAGAACTTATAATTTCATTAATGAATAATGCAAATAACAAGGGAGAAAGATGTCCACTTTGAGGAACACCAGATGGTACATCAACAATGTCTAATTTTATACCGAGTACATTTACAAATTGGTTACGATTACATAGACAAGAATCAAACCATGACAACAATGGTTCACCAAAACCTGAATCTGTCAGCACTTGTATAAATAACTTATGATAAACGCGAATGAAAGCCTTGGTGAAGTCTATGTAAATTACATCTACTTATGTACATTTAATAAAAGCATAAAATATATAATTTGTAAAAACTAGACTCCTCGTGGTAATTGAGTGACCAGGGCGAAAACAATGTTGCTCATCAATTAAAATCAAATTAATAGCTGGCTTAATAAAACGTAATATTAATAGATCAAAAAGTTTGACTATATGGCTAGATAATGAAATGGATCTATAGTTGGTAACTTTAGAACTATCACCAGACTTAAATACAAGTGTTACAGCTTAGTTACATGTAGATAATACATATTAGTAGTTTAAGTCATTATATTCCTAATAATGTACATGACCAATTTAGTATGTATCTTACACCATGATATGTATAGATCTGTATATAATAACAACCAAATTGTTTTATGCATACATTTAATTCCTAATAATAAATTGTCAGATAAATAGGTACTACTTATTGGGTTTGAAAACAGAAATAGGGCCAGCACTTAAAAAAATTATGCACAGCATGTTTACTTAATGAATATAGTTTTAATATACAGTATACTCTCGATTATCTGTGATCTTTTGCAGAACCATTAATTAAATATGTAAGTAAAATAAAAAATCAAAATCCATGAATCATTATAATTGGGCTACAATAACCAAATTTATAAAAAATAAATATATATAAAAATTACATGTCACATTATATGAATGATTAAATAAAATAAAACATAATCCTTCTAATTTAATTTTTCTTGATTACTATCTATTAACACTATGTAGGTAGGTACCTATATGAATACATTTTACATTCTGAACGAAATGAAGAAGCTTGTGTTTTTACAATAATGTTTATTTTCTTTTTTTCTGTGAACAATTTTTTGTATAGATCTACTTTAAAACCAAATTTTCCTCTAGTTGGTACTTTAAAGAGGTCATTTATTGAGTTTCTCAATTCTTTAATTTTATTTTTAATTAAAACTACCCAAAATTTGACAAAAAAAAGAGTCGGAAACCATCATTTTTTGATCAAAACTTTATGAAAATTTAAACATAGATAGGCAATAATAAGAGAAATAATTTGGTGCAAAAAAATTTTGAAAATGTGAAAAAAAAATTTTGGACATTTTTCTAATACCATTTTTCTTAATTATCTTTTTCCTTTTCTTCATTTATTAGATGAAAAAAGTAAAATAATGTAAAGTATAGACAAGAAAGCTTGACATACTTCGCACCACAGATATTCTTCACTCTTCAGGTCACTCTTGGTATGCATGTTGAAATTGACGACTATTATTGTTCTTTATATTATAAACATCTTTGTTCAAAATCGTCTTATTGAAGAAATTACTTATCGTTTCTTTAAAATTCTATACACCCACCAAGAGTATCTGAGCCTAGGAGCAAAGAATATCTAAGGTGCTAGGTATGTCTGACTTTTTTGTCTATATTCTACTTTACTTTTTTTAAGTATAATTAGGTAGGTAGGTATAACATTTTCCTTTCAATTTGAATTTTGTAAACTATCCATGGAATTCACTTATCCGGAGATACCAAGCCATCCTATTTTTCGAATAATCAAGAGTACACTGTATGTACCAATTATATTTCAATATATTACCTATAATATAACAGGTAGGTATGTCGAATTTGAGATGACCAGATATAAAATTGCACCAGGAATCGCTGTTATACTAAATTGTCAAATAGGTGTGAATAATGGTAAGAAACTACAAATACCTATGTATTGTTTAAGAACAACTTGAAGGCGGTCTGAATTTAGTCTACTTTTTTTTGTAGTGTTATGAGTAGGTAAATAGTTAATTAACAAATTTTGATATTAACACCAACTTGTACCTACCAATATTATGCATATCAATTATATAGCGAAACCCAGCTTTTTATACAGAATAATTAATAATACTACGACTTTGTAATAAAACAATTTGGCCATTTTAGTAAATTATGGCCTACTAAAAACTTTTCCAACTATTCAGAAGCTTAACCCAATACTAAATTTCATTAAAACCTATGCTTTTAAACCAAATAGTCTAATATATAGGTAAATTATTTTTTTTTTAGCTATCACAACAGTAAATTGAAAATTGCTTGTTAAGAAGTATATTTACAAATACAGACATCAGAACACACAATTAACAAAATAGAAATTCGCAATTGGCGATCAAGGAGTGGTTGACAGTGCGAAAAGTATAGCATAAACTGAAAATTTATCCAAAATTGATTGACTGACCGCTTACCACTGTAAAAGATCAAGAGCGTCCCGAACGACAAAGACACGTAATTTTGATTCACAATCAGTGTACACGGAGCACACTCGATGGCCGCGAAAATGCCGACTTCGTGAACTTTACTGTGATCGATTTTAACGTTCGACCGGATGGAAATTGCACGCTGGGCGTACACTCCAGTCGAGGCAACGCGGTGTAAATCAAGAGATCGAATAATTTATTTTAGCGAACACGGTAAGCAGAGATACATTATAATATCACAAATTATTATTATTACTGAAGTACCTCGCCCGACGAAGACGCACGGACGTGAGACAAAATTATTACAAGACAATAATAATAATAATACTAATAATAATATTGATAATGGTAATGATAATAGTTGTAGGTACGTACGTACGTGATGTTTGTTTTTACGTCGTTGTTAATCCCTACGCGGGAATGTAAGTACGACGACGATTGATAATAACGAATTCAATATAACGTTATAACATTGCGTCATGTGTACACTTTTCCATCGTATGAAATAACAAAGAACACAAATGACAAAAAATTAACAATAGGTGTCGCTGTCCCATTCTTATGAATAATATGTTTTTTCGCGAAAGTTTGTGAACGAAAAAACGCGATAACGAACAGATCGATAACCGGGTTATCACATCTCCTACGGCCGACGATGATAACATGGAGGACAGCAGTAATAAACGCCTCCACGTCCATTGTTAGTAAAAGAACAACGGCCAAGCTCTAAAATAAATATAAAAATCGATTTTTCCAAACCGTTCGAGCGTGTTATTTCAATTTTTATGTCAATACCGACAATGAATAAATAAACTACGAACGTGACGCAACCAGAATTCCAAGGACCCGGGTGCAAAACAAATAACGGGGCGCTCTTCTAAGAGTAGATTCGTTTCTAAATTCTAATATTATTATTTTTTTTTAAATGTGTAACTATGTGTGAAATATAGTTAATTTATTTTCCTTTGAAGTGCGTTATAGTGATTTTACATTAATGTTTTTCTTTTTTCTCGTTCTCTGAATGCTTTTCTGTATCCGTAAAGTTGAACTCGACCAAAAAATTTGCTGAATAACTTTTTAGATCAGAAAACACACCCAAATGATACTTAAGAGAGCTAATTTATCAAAATTCTCGATAATTTCTTTAGGAAAAATTACCAAACAATTACAATAAACAATAAATATGCCATAACTGCAATTTTTGTAAAATTTAATTTTAATTTTGTTTTTAACAAAAATTAATTACAACAAATACAATAATAACATAACAAATTATTTTTTAATTTAAAAAATAATGGAGGTAGAAACTCGAAACTTTCACTGCTATTAAAAATGGTCTCGTGGATATATCACAGGGGTAGCCAAATTGTGGCTCGCGAGCCGCATTCGACTCTCGCCATGGTTATAAATATCTGGCTTGCATTTCGTTTCCTTAAGCAACGATTGTCTTGTTTTATAATATTGCATTTTTTTTTTTTTATCGATCACATTTTTTTTTATTTTAAATAATTATGGCCTTAAGTTTGTGAAAATAGAACTTTATAAACAAAATAAGATTTCTTCATTGTTTGAATTAATATTTATTATTTTTGAATTGTTGTATTTTTTCATATACTTTATTTTCGTGAGCATGAGATCTGGGTTTTTATTGATGTAAAATTGACTCGAAATTATTCTTTAAAATGACGTTTAGTTAATTTTTAATGACATTTAGATTTGATTATTTTCCCTGTCCAATAAAGTGATTCACAAGAATAATATGTCATTCTAAAAATCGATTTTAAATTCTGTGCACAATTGTTAATTTTTGGGTTTTTTGTAATAGAGACATGCTGACAAAAGTTCACAAAAAAGTGACAGTTCTATTAAATAGTTTCTAAACCTCCACATCCTAATATTTCTAACAGTTTTATTCCATAAAGTGTCTTAACTATTACAATACGATTGATACCGGATATCCGTTTTCAATGACATTAACTAAAAATGGATTCAAAAGGCATTTTTGGCTCTCGACATAATTTTATTTATCCATGCGGCTCGTAAGCATATTCATGTTGGCCACTTCTGATATATCATAACAATTTCATAAACATTTGACCAATTTTGTACTAAGTATAGAACTTTAAAAATATTGAAAATTTCTTAATATTTATTTTATAAAATGTTTATCTCTTAGTTATAAGATCTGAAAATGTATTATTACTCATTAGTATTATTAACAAAAATGTATTATTACTTACTTATTATAGGATTACTAATAAAAATATATTATTATTTATTGGTATTACTAATGGTACTGAAAAATTATCAAAAATCTTGATATTCGCATAGTAGCCTACTCTAGTAGTTCGTATCTACAAGAATATTTATTTTATTATTATTTTTTTTAATTACCTGTCATATTTTAATAGAAAAAAGCCTGAAATACTTTACACCATGGATATTCTTCGCTCCTGTGGACTACTTATCCAGGTAGGTGTAATGAATTTTAAATGAAACAATAAATTATTTCTTCTATAAAACGATTCTGAGCGGAGCTTCAGTTAATATACAGTAATAATAATTATTGTGTGTGTGTGTGTGTATTTATAGTAAATAGTTACTTATTGTTAACAGCATAGAATGTTTTCGTTACCATTTTTAGTAGTTTATGAAAGTTTGAAATTTCTAGTTTTATTATTTTTGAAGTTATGTTAAATATTTTTTTTTTAATTTTATAAAAATTCCGGTAATAGCATATTTTACTGTTTTTTGTCAATTTTTGGGTAGTTGCATGTGCTTAGAAAAAGTATTGAAAAATTTGAAAAATGAACTCACTTAAGTACCATCTAGATATTATATTTTGGATCAATAGAGTTACAGGTCAAAATTTTGGAAAAAGTTTTTTTATACGAAAAAGTGTTTCCAACGAAAATATTAATGTTATTGTAAATTTATAAGCTTCTTCGCTCTGCTCAGAATCTAAAAATAAAATCGTATATTCCATGATTTACTATACATGTTTGTATATTGTATATTATATTTTTTTTATAATTTAAAATAATTTGATGTGTTATTGTTTATTCAATATAAATAATTAGCTTAAAAATGTATCAACTACTGTTAACTATTTATATTATTTACTATTTTTTTTTATGCTAGTGCTTCATGTTAAAAATACTGTAAAATAAAAAATAATAATAATAATAATAATAATCATGCATTATTATTGTAGTAATAATTTTCAAAAGACGAAGGTAAAAATTACTAATAGAAAAAAAATTATTCCTTATGTTAGATTTCTTTGATACACCCAGTATAATAAGGGTTAAAACCGTTATTAAACGAAATCGAAATCGAAATGTTAATTATAAATTTTCTAGAACCAAAACTGGAACCTAAACCATGATTATATATTTTCTAAAACCGAAAACAAAAATCGAAACCGATAAAATCATAAAGGTTCCTGTCCCTGGTTTGCCGGCACTTGGTTATTTGCCTGATTTGTCCATTTGTCTACGATCTATACATCAAATTAAATTTACATACTATGATACGGCTGACGGTGGAAACGGACGCCCGCTCCCCCACCGAATCCGCGCCTGGTTCAGGAAAATATTTAATTTTAAGGCGGTCACCCCTTGTCTACGCGCCTGATGTTAAATTAATACAAGCCTAAATGAAAATACCATAATATATGAAATCACTGTAATTTTTTTACTTCGGCCAAAAGTCAAACCATTATGTTCATAATGCAGTTAAGCGTTAAAAAATAAGGTAATGTAACATGGCATGTTTCACAAGACGGTTGTCTTGTAGAGCCCGCAGGCTTGAAAATTATGTAATTTTAACGGAAATCGTGTGTAATCAGTTTTTTCTTATTAGATATTTCACATTTTTCGAATTCTTGAACCGTCTTCCCAACAGTACATTTTTGGCATCTTTATTACGAACGCAGCTACTTATCATGTCTTGGAATTTTGGATAGCAATGGACGCCTGCTAAGGACCACCGATTTCACACCAGTTATTATCTGGTTTCCTAGATTGAAAGGATAATGACAAAATAGTGTTGTCATGTACCTATAGGATATGCATTATGTAGGTATCTTAGTACCACAGGTCTATGGTCAAAAGCTGTCTACCGTCATACATTTATTTTTTGCATTTTTTCCAAAATATCCCCACATTGTCCAGCAAGTCAATTATCAAGCTAGCTAAAATGTTCCCAAGTCAAGGAATATTTTTGATTTGTGGAGCGTAAGCAGAGCGGGTGGCGAGCAGAGTGAACTGTGCTCTTAATCGCAGTCAATATTAAGGAAAAATCTAAGTCCCCGCCATGCACTTTGATAAATTATCCGAAACTGATAACAGAATTATTAATATAATAACACCAAAACATAATAACGAGCTGTATACGTGATAAGGATGCCAACAATTTGTTGCAGGCAAGCTCTCGTACTAAAAGACTCCATACACGCGAACGTGGGTGCGTGTGCATGTATGGGATACCTGATGCGTGTAACACTCCAGATACGTATTTCAATGAGAATGCTACGTGAATTTCTTGTCGGTATATTTTGACCTGGAATGTTCTGAAAAATCTTTTGATTTTTGTTCTTTTTTTTTAGCGAGAATAGGTGATTATGCTGTGTCAGTTGTGTCACTGTGTGTATTTACACACACACACACACACACACACACACACACACACAAGAGAATCCATTGTTTTTCATGTCTCGAGACGAGTAAGAAACAACACTAACAAAATGCTAAAATATTATAATATGAAGTTTGAGCTGCATGCGCCGCGGGGATTGAAAAATAACGACAACGGCGCGACGGAAACAACAAACCAATAATTTTGTTATTCTTCTTTTCGCTTTGCTTTAAAGCTTTTGTAGTTCGTTTCAGTAGTGGTTCCAAGGCTCGGATAAGAGGGAGAAGAAGTATGTCAATCCCTATATTACCGTGAATACGGCTATTCGGCTTTCTAAAACACGGTGTTCTGAAAATTGACTTTTTAAAATATGACACTATTGTGTTATTTACATGTTGTAATATATTTTGGTGTTTCATATTCATACAGGAATCGTTAATTGACGAGGAATGTAATTACATAAATGAATTCACGTTTCTCACATCATATTTTGAGCAGGGGCACCATTTCAGTTTTTTGCAAGGAGGTGCCATATTTTAGTTAGGCCATTTTTAAATATTCAATTCTACCATAAATCCCTAACACTTAAGGATTTTGTAATTAAAATTAAATTTAAAATAAGACCTGATTAATAGGTTTAATATCAATGTTGAAAAGAATCTGGACTAGGTGATACTCTTGATGGATAAATCGGTAACACGTCAATTCATAGTGAATCAATTCATGGCAAGTCAATTCATCGCGGGCAACTCATCGCAACGTCAATTCATCGCGACTACGATGTTTATCGTGTGTTAATCAACCAAATGTATAAATACGTATAAATTCAACATTTTCCTTCCCATTTTAACACAGACTTAGGACTGTCTACACATTTATTTTTTAAGTGTAGATATGGTTAAAAATGTTATCTTAAAAAAAAAAAAAAAAATCTTAGTACTAAAGAGAAAATAATTAATGGCGAAAAGTATTGCAATTATAATACCTATTTTACATTTTTACATTTTTCACCATTAATTATTTTCACTTTAGTACTACATTTTTTTTTTTAAAACAACATTTTTAATCATGCCTACACTTAAAAAATAAATATGTAGACAGTCCTAAGTTTAATTTAAAATGGGAAGGAAAATTTTGAATTTATATGTATTTATACATTTGGTTGATTAACACACGATGAATTGACGTTGCGATGAATTTACGTATATCCGGATAAATCACTTTTTAAATAAATGACAGTAAGATGATTCCTAGCGGTGCTTTAGTTTATTATTCAGGACAATCGTATTAAAAAAAAAAATTATATTAGAAGTTGATTATCTACAAAAAAGTGTGTATTTCGGATCTTAAGGTGTTTTTGGCACCTCGGATAAGATACTATTGGCGTGTGTATTGAGTTTTAAAATAAACGATAAATCATTTCTTCAATAAAACGATTCTGAGTGGAGCTTCAACTACAATAATAATTATCAATTTTGAAGCATTGAACTTAAATGTTAAACTAAAAATTATTTGGTTACATACAACAAACAATATTTACGAACAACAAAAATTTATTTTAATAGATTCCCTTACACCTAATGAATATTCCATAAATAATTTCAAATTACAATAAAATTTTAACATCATAATAAAATAATAAAGCGGCTCTGACTATCGTAAATCAACATTAATTCGTTATAATATAGTTACTACTAATGTTATCGTATCGCCTTTGGTCAGCAGTGGCGGCTATACATGATGTTTAAGGAGGGGGTGAATATAGAACAACCTTTCCTTCCTCCCCACAAAATAATAATTTCAGCTTACACAATATATATATATATTTAACGATTACAGTCTACTGACTCGTCATTTGGCGCTCAGATTTAAATTGCTTAGGTACACAGAACACACGAGCAGGAGTAGTACGATTATTATTGCTACACACACACAGTCTTAGACAGTCGTAGAGTAGAGTTTCGCCACTCCCTTGAACAAATTGTATTCAATATTTATAAGTTTTTGGAAATACTGATTTTGTAAATGAAAATAGAATTTACAGCACATGATTTGGAGTATATTTCTTTAAAATAATGTGATGTAATTTGTTAATATATAAATTACAATTTACATTGATGTGTCAATTAATTATAAAAAGTTGAAAAATACATAATAATATATACCTTCACATTTAAGTTCCATTTATTTATTACTTTTAGTGTTTTCCTGAATATTAATATTATTACGAGAGCTGAGATGATATGAAACTCAAATTGATTGTAAATTAAAACGAAAATCGAATCATTAAAAAAATATAATTTAGATTCAAACATATAGGTTTATAATTTTATTATATTATTAATATTAATATAATATTATTAATAACCATCAAGGATTTTTTTTTTTATATAATTCACAATCTAGTCTGATTTAATAATTGATATAAGTCCTAAATTTGTAAAAATTTATTCCCAGGGGAGGGGAACATCTATTACCCCCTTTAAAACCGCCATTGTTGGTCAGTCATGGTTGAATAAAGTGCAAAATATTACGTTTACTGTGTAAGGTTTGAACCCAGAACCGTCGCATTCGAACTTGTTTCCTAGACCACTAGATTACAAGAACAGCATTGAAAACCGTTGAAATAATACATACCCGAAAATATTGAATTTTAAAAATAGAATAATTAGAAAACTATTGATGCGCACGGATGTTAGTTTACACCATCAGCGTCGAAAAATATAAAATATGACGAAAAAACCATTTTTTTTCTATAATCGTTTTAAGTCAAATTTTGGGAAGTTTTTCCAAAATTTTGGAAAAACTATTAAGAAATTCGAAAAATTAACTTTTTAAAGTACCATTCCATAACAATTTTCGGTAATTTAAAGTACAGAAAACATTTGGACAATTGTTTCTATCCGAAAAAGTTTTTTGACAAAAAATAATAAATATCATTGTAAAAATTACTAGCTTATCTTCACTTTATTCAGAATCTAAAATAAAGTACAGTTATGATTCTTAATTAATTGTATTAAACATTAATGGATAACTTGATTTATTTAGATTAAAAAACAAATCGATAGCTTCTGATATATCATTGGTGTTAGATTTTTATTTTCTCGGACCACTGAAAAGTTGTTAAAAATGAAAGTGGTGAGTATGCGCACTCTGCTCCTCCCCAAATGATTGTGAGGTGTATAGTAAAACTACATTTCGTCCCCGTTAAAATACGAATTTACTGACGTTTCAATTCCCGGTCAATATTGTGATAGGCTGTTTGATCACGGGAGTCGACTGTTTGGATAGAACTATGGGTCCCTAACGAACATTGATTGTAAGTATAGACCTATAGGCTACTAGAATCCTTGAGACTTATAGTCCTTGCATTCAGTGTCACGAAACATAAATGTAACTTAGGGAGGGGGGAACCTACAACGAAAATAATTGGTGTTGACTTTGTCCTTTTGATTTATTAGACTGTACTGAAAAAATTAAATCAATTTAAATAAAAATTTTGCACTCGTGACTTTGTATTTAGTGTCTTCTAACACTTTTAGATTCAGAATTTTTTTTTTTTTTTTGACTCTGAATGGAGCGCAAAATGTATTGGTTTTACAAATCTGTGTGTTTTATTCCGTATGTATGGAAACACGATTTTGGATAGAAATACTGATCGAAAAGTTTTGATCAGTAACTTTATATATCAAAATTTTTCTCTAGATGGTATTTTTAAGAGGTAATTTTTCAAAATTCTCAATACTTTTTCTAAACGCAAGCTAAAATTACTCAAAAATTGACAAAAAACGGTATAATACGCCATAAACTAAATTTTCTTAAATTCAACTTTTTAACATTACTTAAAAAATAATGGAGCTAGAAAGTTTAAAACTTTCACCAACTTCTAAAAATATTTACGCACATACCTCATAAAATTTTCAAAAACATATGACCAATTTTAGTTAAGTACAAATTTTGAAAAATTGGATTTTAATATCTGGATTAAATATCTGAAAATTTAATACAAACAATATATTGTTTTTATTTCTGTTTAAAGTTAGCATTTTGACAAAATGTATTTTGTTATACATAAAATTACACATTGTGAATAAAAATTGTTATTGAAAAAAAATCGGAAAAAGTATAGATAAATTTACTAAAAATAAAAATAAACACAGATTACTTTGTATTAATTGATAGTCTTAGACGATTACTTGACATTTAAAAAATTAGTGGATTTCATTTGATTGTATTGTTAAAAATAAATGTAAAATCTATAAATAACTCAAAACCCAAATATTCCCATAAGAACATCAAAATGCCAATTAAATGTTGACGACTAATGAATGTTTATGAATTTGTAAAAATAGTTTTTTTTATTGCTTATAGTGACATTTATTAATTACATTTATTACCTGACATACACACATACACATACACACAAACTCACAAGTGTCGATTACCCAAAATTTATTAAATATAACCTAATCAACAAATATTATTATTGTATATTAATTAAACTCCACTCAGAATCAGTTCATTGAAGAAATGATAAATCGTTTCTTTAAATTGCAATACATCCACAAAAAACATCCCTCCCAAGGAGTGAAGAATATTCATAATATGAAGTATGTACGCCTTTTTTTGTTTATTACCTACTTATTATAAATTACATAACATAATTTACTTATATGCAATGTGTGTGGGATACTCTACCCCACAACGTTTAAATGAGATGTATTTTTTTGTGGGATATTCCTTACGAAATAATAGTTACGTTACCCTTCTATTGCTTTTCCAAGTCAAGCACTGATGAACTCTAATCAAATTAATTTTGGTCTCAACTCCAAATATGATCGTGCTACAGATTTGGAATTTTTATCAGTTAGGTACCTACTTCTATAAAAGCAATACACAAACTTGTTAAAACATTTATGCCCAGCTTTATATTTCTTGTACTATATCAGCTTTATATTAATTTAACATTTTTGTGACCAGCACCCTCATTGTTTCTAGATTCTACATGGGTATCCGTAAATATACTTCATATATAACTCACGTGAAGGGAGTTTTCGAAACAGTACCAAGTACCAACATGTGTTTTAGCTCTCTTTTTATTACAGTTGGAAACCATCAATGAAATTTTCGCTTTCGTATCGGGATAGTAATGTATTTCCAACTTTATTAACACGAGTGACAGGGTATTTTATAAACTCAACCAGTGTATTTTACTCCACGTGCTAGTTCGCGTCAAACGAAATCGCATACATGTTTAAACGATGTCGAGCTTAAATGGTTTTCCATGCATTGATTTTACCTTAGAATAGTTATATGATTTTTTTCTAATCACATCAAATGAAAAGCAAACGACGTTTTTTCGATCCTTCGAACGGATTTTGATGTATAGAAAAAAGAATATGGACGAAGAAAGATCAGTCGGTTTAGCTATACTGAATGTTATATTAAAATTGATTCACATAAAGTCACTGCAGGAGACCCTACCAATAGCAAACCAAGAAGTATAGATTTCATTCTATAAAATATGTTTTGTCATATTACTTTTATAATTATTTGAATATTTCTGTGTAAGATGAAAAATGAAATTTACCAGCCAATAAAGTAGTAATTTGAATTTGAATTCTTTCATGCATGTTTCTTATATTTGATACATTTTATATATTTTTAGTATCTAGGCATTATTGCTACATAGATATAGTTTTTAATTTTATTTTTATCCTTCTTCCTTTGAATAAATCCTGTTCATTGTGCATAGTCGTATGCCAACTTTTACCACAGGGGGTGTCTTAGCCGCAATTTCGGATTAAATTAATTTAATATATATATATATATAATATGTATATATTAAATTAATGATTATTTTTATACATGTTTTTTAAATGTAGTGTATTATATTATATGTAATAAAGTAATGTATTTTAATACATTACTTAATTACTATAATGTTCTGTTGAAATATATATTTTTTTTAAATGTACTGTGAACATAAAAAGTTATTTGGCTTGGTGGTTATTTAATATTTTGGTACGATTAACGTATTTTAATGTATAACATTATCTAATACAGTGGTTTCTAACCTTTTTTTATTTTATTCCTCTCTTATAATTTTTCAAAAATCTCATCTCGCTTCTAAATTTTCAATAATGTTATACTCCATATATTAGAGTATTGACTTTTATTTTTATTGACCACACAAATACTCGTAAATTACACAAAATAACTATAGGTGCTCATATATATTTTATATAACTATCGAATGTTTATTTTCAATATTTTATAAATTAGATATAAATCAACTTATTAATTTATAGTTATAGTATTAAATATAAGAACAAATTATTAGGTATAAAATCACAAATTATAAAAATTTCGGTAACTTCTAGGTTTTTGTTTTGTTAGTTTTTAATTCATAAAATTTTGATGTATGGATATTAAGAGCTGAAATTTAATACAAACATATATATAACCAACGGTCCTAAAAAATCTTGAAAATTGTAAGTCAACTTTTTTTTTTATAACCGTTATAAGTTAGTATTTTTGACAGAATTCATAAATTTTACATAAAATTATACATTTCAGCACTTATAAAAAATAATTGGTTCTACCGATCTTTAAGAAACTTGGTATATAGATGGTAAATTACATCACAAATATTACGGTGTAGAAAATTTTTGACGAACGAATAATTAAAAACTTTACGAGGCTTTTATTGAAAAAAAAATCGAAAGAAGTACGGAAAATTACTATAAATATTAAATACTATAAAAATAAAAATAAACATTGATTACTTTGTTACTAATTAATAATATTGAACTTTTGAAAAACTGGACATTTGAAAACATTTAGTGAATTTTATTCGATGTACCTATTATTGGAAAAAAAGTTAATTTAATAAATAGCTCAA
Source organism: Stegophylla sp. TES_Ste_2020 (assembly GCA_025469315.1). Taxonomy (NCBI): domain Eukaryota; kingdom Metazoa; phylum Arthropoda; class Insecta; order Hemiptera; family Aphididae; genus Stegophylla; species Stegophylla sp. TES_Ste_2020. The sequence continues at coordinate 15,275 of JAIPRM010002748.1, forward strand.
AACCCAGGGATTCTCATTAAAAGACCAAAATGCCAATTACACTAATTATTTATTAATTTATAAAAATAAACATTTATTGAATTTTTTTATTTTTGTTAAAATATTTATTACCTCATTCACACATGCGCGCGTGCATACACACATACATACACACGCGTACGCACACAAATATTGAATACCAGACATTATTAAATAACATTTTATTAAATATTTCCTTATCGCCAATTATTATTACGTATATACTATTTGATGCTTTTGCTCAGAATCGTTTTATTGAAGAAATGATTTATCGTTTCTTTAAAATTTAATACACCCACTTAGAGCTTCACACCCGTGGTGTGAAGAATACCCGTCGTGCAAAGTATGTCCGGTTTTTTTTTTTTGTAATCTACAACTTACTATAAAAACAATGTTCATCAAAACTTTTTTTTCATGTCACCTTAACGATGTCCTGCAGTGATAAAAACTTTTTTATATTGATGGTACCCCCTCCCCCATTTTAACTCTGAAATTTTTTTCAGGTAACTTTTTGTAAATTTTGATGTATTGAAATCAAAATTCGAACATTAATTGCTATACACTTGTTTGAACAACACAACTGAATCATTAATTCAGATCTCAAGTAATGTAGATGTCAGAGGCCTAATGATTTGATATGTTCTAGTTCTGGTTTTGGTCATTAAAAAATAAAATGTATGTACCGGTTTCTGTTAATACTGGTCTAAACAAATTATGATTCAAACACAATAAAATAAAATATTAATATATTTAAAATTTAAGGTCTAGTTAGTATTTTAATCAATAATAATTACCAAATCAAAATACTATTATTAAAATAAGTTAATATTTTAGTTAAATATTACATGCACAACCGATTTTTAATATTTATCACAGAAGAAATTTTTTGGCTTATTACAACTAATCTGTGTTAATCCTGACCCTGGTCTCCCCTACTATATAATATATCATTGATGTCTTCATTTTGATTCAAATTAGCCTTCAAACAGTCCATGAGTTCTTTAAACGTTCGATGGGATGGCTTTTTGTTGAATGGAAACTGCAATTTATTGCTTACTATGTTCATCCCTAGTTTATCGAACGCCATGTTCTGGATGCGAACCGATTCCACATTTCGATCAAGATTTCTAATTATCAGAATTACCCATTCCTATTTAAAACCATACAATTAATAGTTAATACCAAAGCTGGATATTAACTAGAAAAAAGTTTAAGTTATTTGTTTGTTTATTTTTTTTGATGACTGTGAACTTAACTAATAGTAAAAAATATTTCTGTTACATGAATAATTTGAACTCAATTTGGCTATCTTTGTTAAAATTAGAGTTATTTCCAATAATTTATTGGTCATGTATATTCATGAAAATAATTATTATTGCAATATTTTTATTAGGGTGTTTAAAGGTAATAAATAAAAAACAAAATATTTTAAACTTTTATCTTTATTATAAACAATTATTAATTTCCTGAAAGTTTGTAACTTAACTTAAATATCTAAATTAATACTCGTAATTAATAAACTCGTTTATATTTTAAATTGACCTAGCCCAACAGTTTTTTATAAGTTAACTAAAAAATAGTTAAAAATAGCTGACTTTCTCTATATTACCTCAATGAGTATCTTATGCGTATATATTACTATACATTATATTGGTTCAAAATAGTCTGGTCCTAACTCCTAAGTTACGTTTCAATAACTTTGACGTTAATTGCGTCCTGAGAAATGTATGATTATATAGTTTCTAAGTAAATAGTGTCTAGAATATTTTCTGGATGCAAGTTGAATGTGAAAAAAGATTAAAGTATTATTATTATTAGGTAAACTTGAATTAAAATTTGGTTAGTACCTACTAACACTATACAAGTACATTGGTATTATTATAAGCTGAAACTACAATTGGTAAAAATTTAATTTAATGGATTTTCCTTTGAATAATAATAATGATAACACAATTAACGTATCTACACACTAAAGGTCATGGATATATTATAATTATTTACGTTAAATACAAATTTGTGGTACCTGCCAAAGGCTACCACTACAGGATTAAATTCAAAGTCATAGAAAATTAATCTTTTAAGAACCGTTGTTTAATTTGGTGACTTTGTATTAGTCCTCCTCCTCCAAATTTCTTACAGCATTTATGAAAATACAACAAGTGTCACTAATGTTGGATATAAAAAAAACAAATTGGAATTCTCACTCCCAAATTAATATTTATGACTTAAATAGTATAAACTTTAATCATAAACTTTTTATGATTAAATTGTACTTGTATAAATTACTAAAATTGTTCATAATATATTATGTTGATAAGGAGAGGAAAAGTTTTAAAGGGTGCTAAATATTCTAGATCCGGCATTGGGTATCATTATTACATTAAACGTGTTTTTTTTTTTCGAAGAATATAGTTGCAGCGCTACCCCTTGAAATACTATTATTTTAAAAACAATTAGACTTCACAGATGTATGTTTTACTGGATTAAAAAAATAACGAACCAATATAAAAGAATAATTATGTCTTAAAATTGTTAAATAGTTTTTAGTTGTCTTTGGTATGTACGCTATGCAAAATGTAAAATATATAAAACAAGAATTAATTTTACTTGAATAATCGTTTTAACTTCCGTGTCTTCCATTTTGTTTAAATGTTCCTCTATATGTGTTAAATAAAGCTTATAGTCGAGAAGCAATCTGATTAACAATTTTTTTTCATTATTTAAAGACATATTTAGAAAATTTTGATTGAATACCGAATTCCTTTATTATTTATCAATATTATAAAACTATAGTTTGAAGCGAAATAATTGTATTGATTTTTAAATAGTATAATCTTGAGTGTTTACTGTAATACCATAGTGACGCTCAAGTGTCAGTTTTATATATGCACTGTGTATACGAGTTTTTGTTTTTTATTCTTTTTGTTCTTGGACAAAATGGATCAGTAGAATATCGAACATGTTGAATAGACAATTACTATTAAAGATGTATTCTTTGGCCTGCGTATACGATTTGTTCAAATGGAGAGGGGTTCACATAAGAAAATTATAAAAAACATTTATTAAAATGTTTATTGCAACGCACAATATTATATCATCATTTAACATTCGTCTTTTTTATATAGGTAGATAACAGTTTTCCACAACTATATTCCTATTTAATGCCGAAATGTATTATCATAATATCATACGACCAAAACTATTTTAAAAAATTCGAACATTCTTCGCTCCTAAAGTGGAACACTATTAGTGGGGTGTGTTGAATTTTTAAGTGATGAATGATGATAAATCATTTCTTTGTGAAACAATTCTGAGAGGAGCTTCATTTAATTATGCATAACAATAAAACTGTCAGTTTTATACTGGTCTGGATCATTCGACCGACAGTCAAAATATCGACAAGGACAATCGACCGACAGTCTAAATATCGACAAGGACAATCGACCGACAGTCTAAATACCGACTGGGTCAATCGACCGACAACTATTTAACTACATGACAATCGACAGACAATAAAAATAATAACATACATTTAAAACATAAATTATATTAATCGGTAATTAAATTATATTTAAGTGAATTAAAATTAAAATTATATTATATTTTGAATATTTTTTCTGAAACAACGAAATCAATGTGATATTCCTGGACGTTATATTTTCAATGTTTTTATTAATAGCGTTATAGCTAAAAAAATTAAAAAGATTGAATGTATATCGTAATATGTAAGCATGTACAGTGTACACATATTAATCGTACTTGTACTACTCTTACAACTTGATAATATGCCGTACTAATTATAGCAATATTTACAGAGATAATGTGTGTCAATTATTTGCTATCATTTTATTATTTATTTTCAAGTATTTTTTATGTTTATTTATGTTTAACTTCCTTCGTCATAATGGATTCCGAATCCATCTAATTTATACATTATACTATTATTTTAATTATATATTTTAGTTGTTTGGTAGATTAAACCAATCGGTATTTTGGTTGTCAGTCGATTGACCCATTCGGTGTTTTGGTTGTTGGCCGATTGTCTTGTCCGTCAAATAGTTGTCGGTCGATTGTCCGTATTCCATTTTATACTGAGTATGTTTGGTAATTTAATAACAAAATATTATTTATCCATATTTTAATTGTTCATTAGATCCATACATTTTGTTGTGTTTTGAAATTTTAAGTTGTTATTAGGTACTCAACTGATATTAATAAAAATTTAAATATAATTAGGCCTACATAATAAGTAAGCTTTTACATAATTTTCCACCCTGAAATATTTTATGAAATATAACAAAAATAAACCTTTCACTTTTTGGATTACCTAACAGTTATTCGAGCCGATATTCTAAACTTAATCACTTGTCTTTCCTTTTACCAAACCAATTCAATAATACTGTGTATTCTTGACATTTTTTCTTTGTCTAATTTTCAATATTTTTTTTTGAATGCTAATTTATCCGGAAGATTTTGACTTTTTATTTTTTGTTCTTATTGTTGTTGTTGTTATTACTTTATTTCATCCCTGGCGTTAAGCATTCGTAATCGTTGGACTTTGTTCCCCATTCAAAATTTTCTTCTGGGTTTTCACAGTAGAACAATAAGTCAAAATATTTCCTGTATTTGTCTAATACCTCTTTTTGCCCTGTTGTCAGGGAATTATTCACATTTTTTTTAAGAACTGGTTATGTTTTCTGTTTATCCTCTTATAGAATTTATTTGTTCTTGATACATTTAAAAGTATTTAAGTTTTAAAAGTATTCGAGTATATTTAAAATGTAATCGAATAGGTACTTATAATACCTATAAATTGTATTCAAAATACGTATTCAGTACTTGAAAAAAAATGAATACCGATACCCAAATATTTCATAATAAAAGATATAGTCATCAAATTAAAAATTACATGACTTTCCAATATTAATGTTATAGTCCTAAGTTCTGACACATGATTTTGAAAATAAGCAGTTAACCAAATTTATGTCATCAACATGTAAAAATAATTAAATTTAATATGTGGTCATAAGATCAAAGTACCAAATCAGACTAAATGGTGGACACTGGGCGTTATCTGAGTTATGACAACTAAAACATGTGATTTAAAACTATTAAAGTGAAGTTTAGTTATGACTACTAAGTAAATAATTATTTATCACAATTGTCATCGCATACACAGCTGTTATTTTTTTGATTTTTGATTACAATATTCATTACTTAATAATTTTTAAAAAGTTTAGAAAAGCCAGGAGAGGAACATGTCCCTCCCCTGCCCGCCCATGGACGCCCATATTATTATTCATTATTCATTACTACGCCACACATAGCACTTTTTTCAAATATCTAAGCTCGATTTTAATACTTTGTGTTTGAAATTCCCGATGAAGAATGCACTTATTGAAAATAATTTTAATCACGGACTCCACGAAGATAAATATACAGTTTGCGGGTAGAAAAATCAATTTACTAAGAAAATACTGAGTTTGTCAATGGTATATTATTCTGCCCTTTTTGTCTGAAAATTTAGTTAAAATACTGCGTTTTTATTATTATAAGACAATTTTTTAAAATAAATTGGTCGATACTACACTTTAAAATCACTTTAAATGGCTTTTTTTAATAGTTTTTACTGCTTTCAGTCGTATAGCAAAAGATATGCAGAATTTGCCATTCAATAAGAATAACGAACACAACGATGTCGTCGAATAAGGAGTCCGGTGGCGGTGGTAAACGTACGTTAATACGATATAATTCTCACGCGCTGAACGCAGACGCGTGGGAACGGAGCGAGGGATAACTTTTACGTATAGTCGGAAGGGTTATTAGTGTTTTTTTTTTATATTTTCCAGCGCAGTCTAAACTATATTTCATTATATGGACGGTTTGACCTTACCCGGCACACTCGCGCTCGCGTATCGCTTTCGAAAATCAATTATCTCTCGTTTCGCTCGTGCAATAATTAGAGAGAAATAAAATTTAAAAAAAATAAAATAAAATTGTATTTACGTACACATTATGATAATATAATATACGTGCATACGGTACGCGTTTATCAATGGCTAGAAAGATCCTGTGGACGAGGCGAGGGATGAGCCCGGTCGCTACCCATACCTCGTCGACCTGCAGCGATTCTCGCGCGCGCAACAGTAACAATATAATGGCCGAACGCATTTGCATGAGAGAAAAACCCTTCTCTGGTAATTTGTTTACCACGGTATACGACCGTTCGTTCTCTAAACGCTGCTGAAGCCGACGCGATACACGACATTGTGATACGATGATATATATATACACACACATATATTTGTACAATATATAATAGTGTACTACACACGTCGTGTATAATATATGTTTAATACAATGTGAATACGTGCGCTGTTGAAACAGCGCAGAGTGAAATTAAATTAAAAAACGTATAATAGTAATAATATTAGCAACGGATCACGCGCCCGGATTTCGTCCGACCAGGAAATACCGACCGTTACGCGGAAACATGGTGTCGGAAAACCCATTAGAGTTTTCTCGCCATACGCTATTTGTCCCCCCACACCCCGTCACCGTTTTCCACGACCACATTCGTTATCATAATAATTGGTATTATACACTCTGCTCTGTATACTTGGGGTCAGATTTAGGCTTAGGGCGTCCTCGGAGAGAAAACGATAATTGATTTGTATTTTCAGTAACAGTTTCATATTATTATAATAATACGTTCGCAATAAGTAAAAGTGTTTTTAGAAAAACAAAAATAAATGTCATTGTTTCTACTACTACTCGCTAAAGCTACTTTCATTCCGTCCGAGATCGAAAATGTGTTGTCGAAGAAACCTGCAAAATACCAAAAATATACGATAAATGATATACTGCCACCACACTAAATAGTTTGGTCAATAGTGAAAAAAAAATATCCGGAAATGGAGCAAAAATAGTAAAATGTATCGTAAAATAGATTTTCGTGAGAACGGTTATAGTAATTTTGTGGTAGCTCTAAAACCGATGAGTACTAGAAACTCGAAATTAATTATAAATTTACTAATTATATAATATTACTAATTGCATAAAACAGATCCAAAGAGAGGGGAGGCTAATCCCCCAGGATTTGTACAGGATTCCTACATCCCAGGATATATAATTATGTAATTATCAAAAAGTTCAAAATTTTCATTCCACATAGTCGTCATAATATAATAAATTATGCGAGCAGTATAAATTTAATCTGAAACAATTGATCACAAATTTTATTATATATTTCCTTATATCATGAAAAATTATCTAAACATGGAAAAAAAAATTGATAATAACAAGTTTTTAAGAATTGTTTTTTTATAGATTAAATAGTTTGAAGTGTACGCGCATGAGAAATCAGACATTTTTAACATTTGTCTTTGAGGCTCGTTGTCGTATAGGTTAGCTACAAATAAAAATCTTAGCTACAACCATGAATAAAACTTAACTATTCTCAGACTCAGCTAGGTGCGAACACAAGGAGTATAAATGAGCTTACACCTTCTTCATCCTTGTTTTAGGAGAACGTATAAACACGTTTTTATATATTAACTAAACATAAATGGTTTGAGTAATAATAATTGTTGTAAAAGATAAATTTAATTAAATTATGTTTGTGTTGTTTTTCAAATTTCTATAGTTGTTACGAAGTGTTTTCTAGTTATATTTTGTTATTTTACGGTCGTTGTAATGTGTTACAACGGACTGAAGTTTTACAAACGAACAAAATAACCCTACATTTAAAATTATACAGTGAACTTTTCTTTCCACGTAAGTGTAAAAGTGTACCCTATAACCTTGAGCCCCACGAAACATTTATTGTGTACGCTCCCGCATATAGCACACACACGGACTTTCTACATTGTTTAAAAAAATAAAGTAAAAAATAGATGCTGCGAGGATCCTGTGGCGTTATCCCGTCGACGCCGAGATGTTATGGCGCAGTCGCGTTGCTCGTCAAGACGTCGGAAACCGTCTCACGTTTAAATCGCCAGCTTAACCGACGCGTGACGCGTAAGTGCGGTACGGATGCCCGGCGTTAACAACCTTTTTCGGCGATGTTTTCCCGTTTTTTCCCCTACCGGATAGTTTTCACGCCCAACTGCTTGTCATCGTTATTACGGGCCGCCCGCTAGAGTGTAGAGGACAGACGGTCATCAAAATGTCCTCCGCACAAGGGGTCGGAGGAAATCGTCCGATCGGACGCGTGACGACATCACGCACAAGTATATTGTTGTACTCCGATGTCGAATTAAATGCATTTTTAAAGTAAGATTCGGACACTGTTTTATTCGGAACAGTGGGTATGTTGTAAAACTGAATCGTACAAAGAAAATGGTGTCAAATATGGGCGGTAGGTATTATAGGGTTACATGGGTGTTAGATAAAATTTTAGTTTTTTAGCCTCGTAAAAAAATTAAAAAAATGTTATTACACTTTCGTCGTATAATGTATATCGAATACCAAAAAGTTTTGAGAAATAATCAGTGACGGTATAAGGCTACGTGAGTCTTGCGCAATCCTCCCGGGCAAATATTTTTAGGTATCCCGAAAATGATATACCCGTTATCAGTATTAGACTCGGAGTGGATCAAAGAAGATAATGGTTTTACAAATGATGTTAATTTATCGTCTATTTTATCTGGAAACACATTTTGTTTAAATCAATTTGTATGGAAAGGTACTTTAGAGAGGCTATTTTTAAAAATTCTGGATAGTTTTTTCCAAAAACAACAAACAAAATTTGACATAAACTAGAAGTTATTCATAAAATCAATTTTTGTAATTTAGTCTCCAGAAATAACAGTACGAGAAATTTTTAATTAACACACTCTATGAAAAAAACCGGACATACTAGGTATTCTTTGCTCTTCGGGTGGAATTTTGCGGGTGTATTAAATTTTTATTTTTATCAATCTGTTTTAGATCCCATTATTAACTGAGAAAAGGAAAAAATAATTATTTTGATGAAAAAAAAGTGTTAGAAAAATTCTGCTCAGGTTAGAATATATAAAATCTTGGTCATTTTCACGTAAAATAACTGTTTTTTTTTTCATCCCAACATTTTGAATTAAAATTACGCTTAATATTTTATTTCATCAAAAGTTTTCTCATATTATATTTCTTAATAGTTAATTTATGAATACGTTTTTATAAGCGTTTCAATTTAAAATTAATACTCAACTCACTCGAAATGAAGACAAATTTATTTTCACTATTATTTTGAAGCATATTCAATTTATTATTTTTAGGGTGAACATTGTATATATGCCTACGTATACATAGGATAAAACTTTATAACTTATATTTGAATTTTTGTTAAAATTACTTTTTTTTTTTTTATTTGTACCTATTTAATACACATTGATCATTCTCAAAGATAATAAAATGAACATTCATCACACCCTGTACCATTATCCCACACGAGGAGTGAAGAATACCAATGGTGCAAAGTTCGTCTTTTTCAATATTGTTTTTCATTGTAATCAGCCTCTACATTTCTCTTTTAAACTTTTGTTTACTACTTTACTTATCTTACTGCCATCGATTTTCAAACAAGCAACTAGTAAAATAATAATTAAAAGTAATTTGCGTTTACTCGTTGTTTTCTTGACTTAAACAAATGAGTCAATTATTTATTAATGAGTCAATTGATTTTGATACTTGTCATTCGACCGACAGATATTCGATAAAAAATATCAACGAAAGACACCGATAATCTTTTCATTATAAATAAATAATTTTTAGTCATTAACCCATTTAAATAATACAAGACTCATATGTCCTTTCCTCGTGCCACGTGCCGAAAATATTTATAACGTGCTACCAACAATTTTATTATTCGTGTAGATTTTTTTCAATGTTAACAATGTACATTTTTTACCTTGTGATCGGTGAAATACGTCAATAATGACGCGTTAAACACAAGAATTCATATAGACTGATCGTAGAAAAGAGCGATTTCGGATGTGTACCATCCACATTTGCAAAATACGTGAACCGGAAATTACGTCTGTGGTTGACGTCATGATCGCTGATCGCGACTAAAATGTTTTTATTTACGCGCGTGCATATGGCAGAACCGATTTCGGTGATCCGGCCGCGTGTAACCGGGAGGGGGGGAGATGTTTGCTCCGTGAAAAGTGTCTATAATGCGAGAAAAATTTTTACAGCCTCTACCGGTTCCTGCTGTTTGATGCAAAAATGATCTCCGACAGGCCGAGGTCGAGATGGGTGCCAGATACGTATATTGGCGTTAGCGTTGCCAGGGGTAGGAGTGAGTGTTTTGAGTATTGGGATACCTCCCGACCCCATTCCACCGTGACTAACTGGCGTGAAAATAAATAATTCGCGGTCGGGATGGTGAAGGGGAAGGCATAAGAGAGACTCGTTCACATAGAATGTAAAATATGTTATAGTGGTAAAAAAAAAAAAGGATTCTCGATTTTTGTGTCAAGGGTTCGGAGGGAAAATATTGGAAAACATAAATAATCAAATGAAAGTATCGTTTAAAACGTTTTACATCTAAAAGGAAAGCCTATTAAACTGTAATAAAATAATTTACTGTATACCTACTTGTATATTTCAAACATATTTTTTCTTTGGATCCGATTCAGGAAATACCAATATTATTTACTTAGTTAAAAATGTACCTAATAATTATTATTTAATACAAATGTTAATAATAATAATTAATTTATTTCACAGGTATTAATATACAAATTTTTATTTTGTGACTAATATCAGTAACTTTAATTATGTATAATGTGATATATTATTTACTATGTTGTTGATTATAAGTATTTATGATAATTGTTGATTTATACCGTGGAATCATTAATAATAGAGATAATAAGAACACAAATATTTAATGAAATTTGAAAGTGTTTTTATTGGTAAGTATTTGATTTTTTTTGCACTCGTAGTTTGTGGCTCTTAAATACTCTGGACTCTGGGAACGTGTCCCCTTGTCTTCTTTAATCAGAGCTTTTTATATGTATTCCAAACAATTTATAGGGTAGAAAGATAAATATTATTATTTTAATTATCTTTTACTGTAATTAGTTTTCTTATATTTGATGTTTTAATTTTCACACACGTGTTACACAACAAAAACTATCCATGTCTCTATCGGCGTAATTGATGAACTGAAGCATATTTCAGGATTTCGAAAACTGATTGAAACTTCACAATAGATTAGTAATCAAAACATTTATTGGATTAAATTATATTCTTTTGTATTAATATGTACATTAAAAAACCGTTTTATACGAACAATTTTTATTTATGATTTGCAACAAATCGGAACTCTTTTTATTTTATTTTTTTGTCTAATTCTTGGTTTACTTGTTAAGAAGGCAGTGAGATAATGAGTATTATGAAACCGGACAAACGTTAGTAAAAAAAAAAAAAATTAAGTATTTACTTGAGTGTATACTACCCTATAAAATTTAGAGTTAACTGAGATTTAGCTCAAAGGCGATCTTATCATGTAAAAAAAAAAACGGTCGATCGATATTAATTATATTTTGCCTAGCTCCAAACCAAAGAAATAATTTTCTTATCATTGATTTTCAACTTCCTGCACAATTTTATCTGTAATAAGCATTCTGTTGGAGGGATAATATGAGGCATTTACTTCTTTCCTGATTTTTATATCATATATAACATAATGCGATAATGTTGAATCAAACTACATTATGATCAAAATTGAAAGAAATATAAACTTTTTAATCGATTTTTTAAAATAGTTACTACCGTTAAGGAAAATTAAAAACCTAAAATATATCACTGATAAGAAATTGACCTCCCCCCCTTAAAATGTGGCATTTATGATGCGTGTTAATAGTGTTTTAAATTGTGTATAAAGAAGAATGTTAAAAAAAAAAAACTGAATAGAAATAAAGTTATGGTCCGAATGATAAAATCACATTATGGGATACACCGTATATTACTATAGCTTTAAATATTGAAGTTGCCCCGCTTTCCTAGAAAAATGTCTACGGGTGCTGATATCTGATAGTGTATTTTATCATAATTCATATGTTGGTACATGCGTACATATATTTTTAATGTGTTTTTTACATGATTGGTATTTATATACATTTTGGCGATTTTTGTACACTTATATTGTGTACTAGTAAAATTGTTTTATTTTTAGCTTCTACATTTACCGTATAGCGGGCATTCAAATATTTCATAGTTATTATTTATTATTTTTTTTTTATATGGGTTATGAAAACATCGAAAAACAACTCAAGATGATGTTGTATGGATAACCGTGGCTGTATTGGTGTACAGAGCTCGTTGGTACCGTGCCCGGAGACGAAATCGAAAAAACAGGATATTATTATATTTCGTGGGATATATTCCAGCGGTGGAGTGTGATCGAGGGAGTGAAGGGTGAACGATGAAAGTGGTTGTGATGGTAAAATTGAACATTATTTTTGATTATTTGAATTGGACAGACGAATAATACAAATATAAATATTCAAAGAAAACACAGTAAAAGAGACATCGATGTGGCGGCTATAACCTACTGTTTGTTATTTTTGAGTGTACTACAAGTTTTTTTCATGTATGTATTTCCAAATTCTGAGTTCGGAGTAAAGTTTCTGCAAAAAAGTAAATGTCTGATAGAAATTAAGCTAAATAATTCGAAAAACGAGGAGCGGACAATACTTTTATTATTATTATAATAATACACTCATTATACCGTATACACATTATAATATTTGTGACTTTATATTTACTTAGGTGTGAAATAAATTTAAATATATTATACAGAATAAACAGAGTTGATGATTAATAAATATTGTAACCCAGTGGCAGATCCATGCGCAAGATTTATTCCAGGAGGGGGAGAGGGTTAGGTTTATCCGTTTAAAAATGAATTACTAGCTAAATCTGTACACAATAAAATGTAGAGTCATAATGATTTGAACAGTTTTTTTTTGAGGTGGTATGTCAAATTTTAAACGGTGTCATGCAGGTTTGCCGACTAAGTATTTAATTTACCGACAATCTTATTCCCCGAATCCCGTTTATCCGACCACGGTTTTGAGAGTAAACGGTATAATACCAACTGAATGCTTATAAAATGAGTTATTTTATGTAAAATGTATCTAATATGTGTTATGATGATGTACGAATGTAAAGATTTCATAAATAAGCTTTTATAGCGTTAACTAATATGTAAACATTATGCGAATATTTTAAGTAAAACACGTTTTAACAAATACTCCAAATAATTTATTCGAAAGTTGATATTTATTTTAAAGTAATGAATAAAAAACTACAATCGATTCGATTTATTATGTAAAACAAATAAATATGTTAGTTCTTTCTATACTTCATTTTTTTTTTCAGTGTCTGTAAACTTATTAAACAATCATAAAATATGAAATGTTATTATCGACTATACTATTTTAAAATTATGTAAATTATTATTTACAAGAAGAAAATATATATGATTAATGTATGAAAAACTTGACAGGATAATGACTTAGCTCGAAGCCTTATTCATAATAAAACAAATACATCGATGTGTATATTTTATGTGTTTCAGTGTTTTTTATTTTAGATTCTGAACAAAGTGAAGAAGCTAGTGTTTTTACAATGATGTTTATTTTTTTTTTCTGTTAACACTTTTTCGTATAGAAATACTTGTCCAAAAGTTTCGATCAATAACTTTTTGAAACC
>JAIPRM010002749.1:9998-24982 GCA_025469315.1 Stegophylla sp. TES_Ste_2020
GCCAAAATCTTTTTTATATTATTGTCAAAATATCTATGTTTAAATTTGTATAAAATTTGAATCAAAAAATGATGGTTTCCGAGTCTTTTTTGTCAAATTTTGGGTAGTTTCTTTTAAAAAAAAAAAAAATTCAAAAACTGACCTGTCTTAAGTATCAACTAAAAGCAAATCCGGTTTCAAAAAGTTACTGATTGAAACTTTTAGACAAGTAGATCCATACGAAAAAGTGTTCACAGAAAAAAAAAAGAAGAAAAAAATAAAAAAAAATTAGAAAATGAAATAAACATCATTGGAAAAATACTAGACTCTTCACTTCGTTCAGAACCTAAAATATAATATATTTGATTACGTTATGATTATGAACTTTATCCCATCCCAATAGAATAGAAACACAGTTGAATTCGAACAATAATCATAGGCCGGATAGGCGTAACTATATTATGAGAGCTTAGGGCACACTTAACCCCCCCCCTCCCTCATATAGGTTAGGTTAGCCACTTAGTATAATCGCGAGGAAAACCATGTTATTAGTTCTCATTACTAAACAATTAAAAAGAAAATATTATTATGAATAATAACACTTTTATCTTAAAAATTACCTTTAAGGATAACGTGATATTTTTAATAGCAAATCCATCTGCGTCCATATATTCTTCTATAAATAGAATTTAAGAAAAAAACATCATTGTGTAACCCACCGAATCTAAAATTATTATAACAACTGTCGTGTGACTACTAGGATTGATTTTAATAAAACGGGAAAAACCAATTATTTCTCTACATACTTTTTTACGATTTGATAGTTTGTTATACTTAAATAAAATATTAAAGGTTCCATGTAAAAAATTTTAAATAAAATTTTAAATTCGAATTTTGATTCCAAACGTTCAAAAAACTACTAAATGTTCTGATATTATCTTGGAGTAAAAAAAAAAAAAAAATGTCAATAAAAAATGTAAAATTGAATTTTTATTCACTTTCAAAAGTACACGAAACGAAATTGCAAAAAAATTTACATCACACTGTAAACTTTGGAAAATCTAAATCTTACCCTTATATTCGTTATATTTTATTTTTTATATGTCCAAATATAATATTATCCGAAGACTTACGTGGGCACGGAAACCTACCCCCTCTGCCAGTCCACTCATATTAATTAAAGCATTTTTGAAAGCGAGCCGCTTTCAGAATCGCTATTCACGCCCCGACGACGTTTGTTATTCATTTCGCGACTCAATAATCGAGACGCGGACACGCAGCAGATAAAATAAAAAAGAAAGAAAAACATTTTTAAAAGTCAAAATATTAATAAAACAAGTAAATTATTATAAAATTTTTTAATTAAAAGTGTCTAATATAATAATAACTGAGTGCGTTTTTAAGCGAGATCAGTGATCACATAATTTTTTGACCCAATTTGTTAAATATACGTACATGGTACGTATATTGATATACGTACATGATATTCTTTAATCCAGTGAGTATGGCAAATTAAACGAAAATAATTGATGTCGATGGCCTTTAAGAAATAACTATTGCGAATAGAAAAAACAAATTTGTTACACACAGAGAAAAATATAATAATCTTAACTTTAATATAAGATTAAAATTTGACTAATTTGAGTTTTTATGTACCCAATAGTGGTATAATGATTAGAATTCGCAAAAATTTAATATTGTCTCCAAAACTATAAGAGGCAAAAAGTTGTTCCTAAGCTCAATAGAAAGAATAGGAAATATGATATAAATTATTAAATTTAATTAATAAGTTGTCAGAGTCAGAGAATTTTTCTTTAACCACGTACGTATATATATATATATAGCTGTATACCTGTGTAACCCACAAAATATATTTTTTCCTGAATTTCAATATATTTTTAATTAATCGCTTAGTAATGTATAGTTATTATCATCTTGTTTTAATTAGACATATTTTACATACTTTTCTAAAAATAATAAAGAAATTGATTTTATTCGTTTGGCAAGCGTTTTTAAGAGAATATTTTTTTTCTCTTCAAAATTTCACTCTGAGCATCACGTTGTGTTATCAGTTGCTTCAGTAAAATCTATGCTCTTTGTCTACCAAAAAGGATAAAATAGTACAGAAAATCTGGTGTCAACAGAAAAAAAATTTTAATTCATTGAAAACTATAAAAACATAGAAGTATTTAAGTGAGGAACGAATTTACCGAATTAAACAATCTATTAATAAATTTCTCTTCATTTTTCCGTTAACGATTTACTCTAATTATTACTCTAACCGTATTTTTTTTTTGTACACTTACAGTAAGAAACATTATATATATATATATATACACTATATGTGTGTGTGTGTGTGTGTGTGTGTGTGTGTAGTTAATAATTTATATCGTTCATTAAAAGTATTGATTTCTATGTAAACAAAAAAGGAAAGTCTTTAAAATGTAATTAGACGAGAGAAAATGATGGCGAGGAACATAAATGTTTTTTCTCCTGATGAAAAAATAATAAAGGCGATTTTGATAAAAATAATTTATATATATTTTGTTATACATATATGATTAAAAATGTGGCCGAGCACACGCCAAGCATAAACAATTATTATTTTTCGAGTTGAGATCATTGTTTTTCAGCATTAGGAGTCCCTGTCCTATGTTATCGTTATTATAAATAATTCCTGCGAACAAACGACTTTGATTCGATTTCAACTATTTTATTTTTATTCACAGGATACGTTTTTTTGCACGTTCACCATTATTGTATACAATGCTTAGGTAACAGATATTTATAGTAGGTGTCTAAAAGTACGAAATTTGTACGCACATCGCCTAAATTGTCTTTTCCCAAAACATTAGCTGCACATAAAACAAATTTTTAATAAAAAAGTATAAATATTTGAGATTCTGAGCGGAGTGAAGATGACGTTTGTTTTTGAGTAGTAACTAGTAAAAGTTAATAGTTGTAAAACTGTTTCAAAAGTTTCGTCCGGCAATTTTATAACATCAAAAATTGGCTCTAAACAGTAGTATTGTAAAGAGGTCTTGTGTATTAACCGATATATAACTTCATACTGGCCCTAGCTTTGGTATGGACTTTAATACGCACTGTTATTATTTTTGTTATTGTTAAATTTATAAATTTTATTAGTATATTGTTAATTGTTTTCATGTCATTATCTATACTTTTAAGTTCTTGATAAATTATTTATATTTTGTTAATTTTTATGTTTAATATAAGGTTTGTTTTTCACCAATATACCAACTCCATGTGAAAAAAGTGTGTTCTTCGTACGTCGGGTGGGATTTTCTTGATGAGTGTATTGAATTTTAAAGAAACGAGAAATCATTTCTTCAATAAAACGATTCTGAACGAAGAAAGTTAATAATATAAAAAATAAATGAGAAAAAAAAATGTCCAAAATTTTTTTTCACATTTTCAAAATTTTCTTGCGCCAAAATCTTTCTTATATTATTTTCTATCTATGTTTAAATTTTCATATAGTTCGGATCAAAGAATGATGGTTTCTGAGTCGTTTTTGTCAAATTTTTGATAGTTTTTTTCAAAAAAAAATAAAAAATTGAAGAATTGAGAAATTCAAAAAATGACCTCGCTAAAGTATCATTTAAAGATAAATCCGGATTCAAAAAGTTGTTGATCGAAACTTTTGGACAAGTATTTCCATACGAAAAGTTGTACACAGAAAAAAAAAAAATAAACATCATTGTGTAAAAAAAAACACTAGCTTCTTCACTTCGTTCAGAATCTAAAAAAAAATGAATAAGACCCACAAGACAATAAGATATTAGTATAGGTCAGTTATTTCTTTGCAGGCTGTCTAATTTGTTTTGATTAAGTGTACATTTGGACGCAGAATATAATCTTGAAAAATTCTCCGGGTTTAGTCTGTTTTCCACGAGAACAGAATCGACGTCCCGTGTAAAAGAAACTTAAACAGTATACCGATAACAACGACGCAGCACACGCTGGTTCTTATGACGTGGGAACGTTTGAAATGTCAATGACGCGGCGGCGGCGGAGTTTTCAATGTACATTTCATTATAATATTATTATTATTATTATTATTATTATTATATACAATATGGTTGTGCTGCAGCAGCAGCAGCCACTTCACCGGTCGGATTCCAATTAACGTAATCGCCACGCGGGTACTTACCGCCCTCGCACACCACTTCAAACGACAATAATAACAATAATTTATCAATAGTACCTATAGTGCATAATATATTGCGCGCGGTACGGTGGTCGTCTGCTGCCGTTGCTTTTGCGTCGAGGGTTATTGAATTGATGAAAAAAAAAAAAACGGAAAAAAATCCATAATTTTATTGAACGCGGACCGCACACGCCATCGTGCATCATCTAGAGGAGTAGAAAAGAAATGCACTCGACGGTGTCTGAAATGCGCGGCGTCTTTGACGGTCGTCGTTCCATCAGATGATTAAATTGTACAGACTTTTGAACTCGCGCTCCGAATGTATTTTAGGGTGGATTCAGGGTTTCTTTTCTACCCCCAGCCGACTAAGCTCGCGTACCGAAATCCGCCCCTCGTCGGCCTCGTCCGAGAGACGAGACCCCGGAGCAAGTAGTAAAACGAAACCTCTTCAGTTTTGAGTTTTCACCTCGTCTCCTCCTCCTCGTCTCCCCGACGGCGGCGGCCGAGTCGGATTGCACAAAGAAACACAACTAATTCTAACCCTTTCGCCCACTACGACTTTACACGAGAAATCTTGTTACACTCTGGCGGTTCACGTTTGTACACGAATGCTTAATGTCAAAAAGGCTCGAACTCGAACGAGCAAAACGATTTTTCGGTTTTAAGACCCGTACGAAAGAAAATTTCAATGTATTTTCGTTTTAAATAATATTTGAAGCGTTTCCATTGTCGGGTAGATCTTACACGATTGCGTGTGTTTTTCGACGAATTATAGATAATAATTATCAGCAAGAATTCTCAACCTGGGGGCGTGCCCCGCCCCCCTTAGGGAGGCGTATCAAAATTTCAGGGGAGGAGTGAAAATATTCACATTTCACCACAGAACATAAAAATGTTTTTTTTAGGTATGCGATTATCGGTCATCATTGCGTAACAACTAACAATACTATTTTCAATAATCCGAAGAACAATATTAAACTAATATATTCATGTTAATACCCAACATTAATAATTAAAGTCATTCTTATAGAATAAAAGGGGGCATGAACGTCAAAAGGTTGAGAACCCTTGATATATAGGGGGTGATCCGTTAAGCATGCTCGCCCCATTCTTTGGCAGTGAAAATGTAATATAATTTTTTTGAAATTGAAATATTTAAGTTACTATAAAAACTGTATTTTCCATAACACTTTATTTATTCACGTCACGATTTATTAGGATTTTCTGTGGAGACGCCATCTTTTCAACGTATAGTTTTATTTCGGTCATTATTCCGTGAATATTAATGTAATTACGAACGTAACTGTGTTATAAAAAAAAAAAAAAGAGAGAGACCTGAATATTTCGTACAAATTATTCTCTTTAAAAAAAAAAAATAAAAAATATATTAGTCAGTAATTGGATTTAATGAAATTACTGAATTGTATTCGAAAATAATAATAATCAGGTTCGGTAGGTATTGAAAACGATTTGTGAGGTAAAATGAGTTTAATTCAGCCGATATTGATTGGTCCTGATGGATAATTAGCAAAAAAAAATTGTCCCATTAATTTACATTTTTAGTTTTACGCACTTTTAAAAATGTAACCGTACGGATACAGTACTCGTTCTCATGTACAATTTAAAACCATACAGTCGAGAGTGAATCTTACGTTTGTATCATTTTTCGGTTATCCATTACGGTTCATTTTCCAATTCAAAAAATAAACATAAATATATGTATTTAATTGTGTTTTAATAGTGTCATTAATTCTATAGGCGCATTTATGTATTATTTTGTATCTTTCTTATATAAACCTATACTTTTATTACATTAAAACAATATTTATTTTTTGGCAGTCGATGATTATACTTTGTCAATATTGCGATGACATTCATATTCAAGTGTATTTTTTAATAAACGTCACGACTACGCTTGAATATTTTATTTTATATACACATTTTCTTTTTCTGAATGTAAATATAGAATAGTACTGAAATAATATTATTGTCCATTTTTTTTTTTTTTTTTTTTTATAATTTTATTCTTTATTATTACAGTGTGTAAAAACGGTGTACATTTTTTTTTTTTACATTTAAGTGAACGTTGTAAACACTGGGCACGTTGAGGAATATCTATAATTTAGTTCAGTGCTTCCCAATTTGTTTTTTTTAAAAAAATATGAAATAATTAAAGTCCTTGTCTCCAAAAAAAAAAAAACCGGAATTTGATTATCTTCATCGTATCTCAGGTGATATCTCTGCAACGAGCAAATCCTCGGTGGTGGTGCGACACACCCTGTATACCGACTACCGCCCACGCGTGAGCGTATTTATTTATTTTTTCATTTTGAATAATATAAAAATAACATTTCACTCGTTTTCCAAAAGTTTTCGTCGACGCGCGTATATTATTATATAATATGCGTAGTACGTAGTTGTAGTAGGTGTACGTCGACCCACGCGCTCCTCGACGGGTCGCCGCCGGCCCTCGTCGTCGAGTGTCAGTCGAAAAACGATCGAATCCGTTAAATTATTCAAAGGGACTGATGGAAACGCCGCTAAGCTCTTCTTCGGGGACGTTTCGTTGCGCGAGCGAGGGACATACATATTTAATGCGTCGGCCAGGGGTTCGCAAAACGGTGTAATCCGAACGGGAGACGAGAATAACAGAATACAGTATAATATTATGACAACGTGCGAGTTTATTATATATTTTAGGGTTGGCATTTCGATGCACTTTGAAAGAATAAGAAATTTAATTTTGCATTTTTTTTTCAATATTTGATTTTACGGTCATTTTTATCATATTTTTTTAAGGGGCATTTTTATAGGTTTTCAGGTCATTTTTGGTCTAAAATTCAATTTCAAAATGTTATTATTAACTAATAATAAATGGTATTTTTATTTATTTATTTTATACGCTTACAATAGATTAGAATATAATATCTTATCCACAATTATTCTTATACATTATATAAATTCTTTTCTCGCCTCCCAGCATATCGATAATATGCTAGAAGCCGGAACATTAAAATCGATAAAGACGCCCCCCAAACGATACCCTCACACCAATCATATGATTTTTTGAATTTTGAGCTATTATAAAGACATTTTTTTAAATGCATTTTTCGATTTTTTTAGATCATTTTTGCATTTTTCTTTAAAGCATTTTTAGCGGTTTTTAAGGGCATTAAAATCCCAGTCCTAATTATATTATATAACAATCGTGCAGTCGGTATACGCACATGCAGCAGGTGTGTCGGGCTGCAGGTATTATGTGAAACGTGGAATTAACGATATTAAATTATTAACATTATTCAAACGTTCGACGCATCGTTGTTGTATAATATTATACCCAGTGCCGGATTAAGAAATTATTTAGCACCCTTAGGCCTCAAACAAAATAATTGAAATTTACCATATGATTGGTTCCAATGTCAAAATAATGATCTATTTACCTTAATATATTTTTTCTGTTTTCAAATTGCTATTTTCATTTAACGCGGTAAATACATTTTTAAAAAACAACAAACCACCTCATTATTAAATGTTTTTTTTTAAACAATATAAGTGATGAGCGCTAGAGTGACTCGTTAGTTTTTAAGTTGGCATGGAAAAAGAATATGGTAATAAAATCAAGTACTCAAATAATATTTTTGTTATGTCTTTGTGCTTAAGAATCACAGAGAGGTTGGAAAATATACATTACTTAATAATTCCTTGAATATTACTTATCATTAGTGATGTGAAAATAATTTTATGTTTTTTAAAAATACCAAGTAAATAATAATAGTAAATTTTTGATTTACTGTTTACTGTCTGTAATTCAGTCACGATTTTGCGATTGAAATATAATAAATGACAAATAATATATAATGGAATTTTCAATTTTTTTTTTTACCATTTTGATTGTACCTACTGTCTATCGGTTAAAATGATCAATTTTGATTGGTCCGTTGAATGTCATTATGATTTTTTCTATAGTTATGTTATACTGGCGGATATTTTCACACTTAGTCATCAGTCGACGTTTGAGTCTGAATAGCTCGAGTAGCTCGAATTCGTAAGTATATATTCATGAAATTAATGATTAATTAAAACAAAAAAAAAAAAAAAACATAAATATTCGCGTGAAATTGCATTAAATATTAATATTTGGCAGAAAAAAAAAAAAAAAAAAAGATGAAAATATTCATTCATTCTAGAAAAATATATTAAAAAAAAAGAATGATAAAAAGTCATAGTTAGTTTAAATTGTACGTAAATGAAAATAAAAAATACCGGTTAAGAGATTAAATTTAATACGGCCCTGAGCATAAAAAGGATATCACGAAAAAGCGTTTGGCGTAAAATTGCTTTTGTGTTTTTATAACAACAATTTTTTTCCTTTCAGTACCTTTGTAACGCGTTTTTTGTTTTTTTTTTTCAAACGTTATTTTGCGCACAGAAAATAACGATCACATCTCACATTTTGCGTACGAAAACGAAATGATTAACAACCAAAAACCAGCGGGGGGTTTTTTTTTTTTTATGTAATATAATGTTTTTGTATACTTTATTCAGGTCAGATAACAATATAAAAACATGATAAAAAAAATCGTTTTAATGGTTGACTACATTGTTGGTGAAATAAGTTTTTAGTATTCTAACAATATTCTACGATTGATTATTTTTCAAAGTTCTAGTTTCTAAGACTTCACTATACAATACACAATAAACTGGTGTGATTTGGCTTAACCGTTATTATTTTTTTTTTTTGAATTTTAAAAGACATAATATTATGATATTATTATTGTATTATAAATTCCAACAAGATTAAAATAACAACTAGATAATAATAATAATAATATTTATATATTATGTATATACGAAGAAGTGTAGTTTTATATAATAATAATAATTATATAGTAGTAGTATCCTATATAATGATAATAATAATAATATAATAATTATTATTTAGTATGATATGTTATATAATATTATAATATTATATTTCCAATCATATTATTTCCAATTTAAGCACAAAAACGATTTTCGTTTCGAGTTGGAAATAAATGATTCATCTCTCATTTTCTATAGAGTATATATTTAGACTAATGGAAAACAGAGTAGTCCTAAATAATAATGATTTATTAGTAAATGAAGTCGTTTAGTGTTCGCTTAAGATAAAATTTTACATTACATATTTTCTCTTCTTTGTTTTCTTTTCTAATAATAATAATATAATTTTAACGTTAAACAACATAATAAAACGATAATATTAATAATAATAATAATAAAGAACAATGAAAGAGTTTTGAGTTAATAATATTTTCTTAAGATTCGAGTTGAAGAAAAAAAAAACCCGAAGAAATTGGTAACGCGAATTAAAAATTTGACTTTCTGATTAACGAAAAAAATCGATTTTTTAATAATTTAAATCACACAAAACTTAATGGCTGTTAGATTTTACAATAAATGTGTATAACGATAAATATATTATACTTATTACCGAAAAAACTGCTACGTTTCTACGCACGATTAATTAGATTTGAAAAAAAACACGACCCAGCATGATAAACGCTCTAAAGTCATCGATTAAGGAAGTACTTACCTACCTATAAACACATATATATTTTTTAAATCGTCAACGAGACAAAAGCCAACAAAAAAAAAAAAAAAAAAAAAAACAATAAAAACGAAAATGAACAGTGAAACCGTAGTTTTTGTCACCGTAAATAACGACACGATTCTAATATTAAATTGTTAACAATAATGATAATATTATCCTTAAATGTTAATCCTTAATAATATGTTTATCCTTAAGTTAATTACTTAAAAACTAGCAATAATTTCGAACAATGATATGTATCGAATTTTAGTGATATGTATTGAACTTGGTTGCTTACACGATTAAGTGTAAGTAATTATTATTATTATTATTATTATGATTATTAATAAAATAAAATAACATTATAATATTATAACGTATGTATAAAAACGAAATTAAAAAAAAAAAAATAAATAATAATAATAAATAAAAATAAACATTTTGATACATGTTTATTATTATTATTAATGATAATTATAATTAGTATTGCTAATTTCTGTACATCCTTAAAACGTAATGATATGTGTTGATATGTTGGTTACCCCTTAAGATAATAATTATTTTACCCCTATATCTACTTATAAAATACTTATAATATAATAATATGATTTATGTTTGAAAATACGTCAAATAAAAGTTAACGTGTATATTATTATAATAATATAGTCTATAATTATTATTTGAACTAAAATATATCATATTACAATAATAATAATAATGTGTTTTTGTATAATTTTTAATTAATTATTTTATAAAATATTACGCGTAGCTAGAACATTACAAGCTCGTACTTTTTACGTGGATATGTAACGATGATGAATCATTTACCTGTTGAGGTTCAAACTTTTTTTGAGAGTAAATGAAATTTTTTTTTTTTTTTTTAAATACTCATTCGAAACGTAATTGTTTGATAATAATAATTGAATAGTAGCTGATATGTTTTAATGTAATTATTGAGCATTTCGAAAACGCGATATGTATTGTGTTTACTTTGCTAAAAAAAATAATGAGCTTAGTTTAAATTGACTTCGGGCCGATTACGGGAAAGAGTTTTGAATTATTATAAATGAAAAAAATAAAATAAAATAAAAAAGTACATCATCATCGTGCGTATTCTATTAAGTTATAGAGATAAATATATATTGTCGGACGGGAACGTGTAGGACGAGGTTAGGGAGGATTCGACGAGGGTTAAACGACGTGCCAGGGTTGAAATTAACACTATCAACCCCCTTCGGCTCACTTTGACACGTAATTTATATTATAACTCGATCCGAACTTTACGCTAGATTCGCGCGGCGGTCCGTTTGAATTAAAATTTTCCGTCTTTTGAACGTTTAATAAAATACGTTTTGTCACGTGACTCGTAAACAACGGAGCTTAGGTTAACGAAAATCGATCTAGTAAACTGTGTTGAAAAATAATATCATAAAAGATTGTGTTCCGAATTTCCCGTGAAAAATTTCTCTTTGTTTATTATCCAAATCTGTGATACTATTGCAGAAACTGATAAATAGTGATAATAGTAAGTCATTTTTTTTTTTTTAATAGATTTTCGAATTATAGTGTACGAAATAATCGAGAAACCGTTTATTTCTAATTTCGATATAAGGTCTCTGATATTTCACACGTCATCATTAAGTGCAAAGACTATATAACTAATGAGTTATTTTTTCGTTAAAAACACACGACGACAAAACTCGATCTTGTCTTCGAAAATAAATCATAATTTTTACAACACTCGTCATAACAAAACATAATAATATTATGTTATATTCACGTGTTGTAATTTAAATTAACACAATGTTTAATATTATTATTAAAAATTATCAATAAGAGTTCATTTTATAGCCGTATTTCCGTTTTGTTATTTTATTGATATGTTTATGAATAGTGAAGAATATAATATTATATGATTACGAAAAATGATACTTCTAAGGTTTTTCAATTGACCCCTTTTGGAAAATCCCTTTTTTTTTTTTTAATTGATTTAAAACTTTTATTGGACGTGTGTATTATGGAATACTTCAATCATAAGAGATAACGATTGTTATTAATTGAAAATTAAAAATTGTATTTTCATTCAAACATTTTTTTTTTTGAACCTAACATATCAGCTTCTGCTGCTAACACCACAAAAAAATATATATATATTAATTACATTTAACAATTATTAGAAAGTCAGAAAAATAAAACGAATAAATATATGAGTGGTAATTTATCAATAATATATTACTATCGCACGTATCTTTTTAGCCCAAAACAATTTGTCAATAGGTAATAATTAAATTTAATACTCATATAAATATAATTTGTAGTAAATAGATTATTGCGTTTAATTATAAAATAAAAATTCACACAGGATTCGTTTCGTGTTTTGACTTCGTTGTGATTCTTATTTCACTCTAGGATTCAATTTTTCTTTTTTTTTTCATACATATTATATGTTTATTTTTCTATTTTTTTGTGGAACCCCAAAATGATTTAGACAGCGAAACATGACATAGTAATCCCGTATAAACAGTTTGATATTCGTGAATATTTATTTTATAACAATACACAGTATATTTTGTACTATCTTTACTATTAACAATCATTTATTTAAACAAAATATAGATCATAGAGTAATATAGAGGGGCCGTTATGTATCTGTCCCATACAAAACGAGTGAGGAGCAAAATGTGTATATTTTACAACTTAGCCACGTACAAAAAAAAAAAAACTTTTATATGATGGAGAGTAAAATATATTGTATAAATGTGATAGTACAATATCATTTTTCGAGTTTTTGATATTTTTTTCCATAGATTTTCATTTTTTTTTTTATTGAATTTTGACGGTTTGCATCACTGTCATTAACAAAACAATAATTTTATATCTGAAAAGTGGCCAACTTGTAAAATATACACCTTTTGCGCATCAACATTTTTGGCCTCTCTATATTACTCTATGGTATAGACCTCGGTGATAACGATTCAAAATAGATAAAACGCTAACGATAAAACGTATTTAGTATAGATAATATCTATGACCTAGATTTATATGGCAATAGTTATTTCATTATTGTATTTTGAACGAACGTTATTAGCGATTAAAACACTCAAAGAGTTGCTGCGCACACATTTGCTAAAATCGAATAATAAGGAACGATATACACGTCAGCTGGTCTGACCGTTCGCGCGTTAACACAGCCCGCAGCAACACGATGCGATAATATATTGCTTATTCTACACATATTATTATAACGTATTTTATTAAGTCTTTAATTCCCGAAAAACTATGTGAACGACGACGTCGGTACATTTAATAATTGTTTTTTTCCAATTCTTTCTTTCTTTTTTTTTTTTTTTTTACTAAGCATCTCGCCTTCTATATTGTATTTTATTTTTAAAACGCGACCTACGGTATTTAGTATATTTAGATCAGGTACCCTCCTCCCCTCGGGTACGTACGACGTGGGTTTGTCGTCGACATGTCAAACTTCTGTTGTCGTCAGTGAATAGTTAATCGTGATTAATGCTGTTGTTGTCTGAACGGGTTCCGGTCCTGCGCCGTGGGCTGCGACGGTCTCCTGAACGGATTGGTGTCCTGCTGCTGTTGCTGCTGCGATTGACGGAACGTGGCGTTCTCGTTCGCGATAGCCACGTGACCTCCTCCGTCCACGTCCGTTTCCGACTGGCGACCTTCCGGCATCCGACTGTACTCGTTGTTCACCGGTATCGGTTGCTCTTGCATCGCGTACGTCTGGTACTCCTTGTCCGGCGGGTCGGCCATCAGTATGTTCGCCTCGTTCTGGAACGGTTTGAAGTCGTAGATGTTGCGCAGCCGCATCAGTGCGGGCGCGTACGCCAGATTCGACACGGCTATGATGATGTTCAGCCACGTGAAGCCGATCATTTCGACCACCTCGCCGGCCACTATTGGCCCGATGGCGTAGGCCAACGAGTACGAGATGTCCGCTATCGCGTAGATGCTTCCGTACACCGACACGTACCGCACGTCCACTATGTAGCCGAGCGTGGGCAATATGGCCGTGTCCACCAGCGCTATCCCGAAGCAAATGATGCATATGGGGATCATCAGCACCTTGTACGAGCTGGAGAACGGTATTATGAGACAGCTGAGTCCCTCCAGCGACAGCCCCACCGCCACCATTAGCCACTGGTAGTTGGGGAACAGTTTCGACAGTTTCACCGTCAACATGACGCCGAACACGTGCGGGAAAAACGCCGGCAACCATATCATTCCCATTTTCCAATTGTCGTGCGTGATGTGGTCTTCCATCCACAGCGATATGGTGGGCTCGAGGAACGCGAGCGCCACGTTGGACATCATCAGCGCGCCCGCACACACCGCTATGTACGGGTCCATGAACAGCTTCCATATCGGTATGGTCGGCACCTTTTTCAAATGTTTTTGCTCCTTCAGCTGCTGTTTGATGGGCTTCATGACCAACAGCAACATCAGCCCGTCCACCAGACACACGAACGCCAGTATCAAGAACGGAATCTCCTTGCCGGCGAACTGATAGAGCGCGCCACCGAACGGCGGCGCCACAAGGCAACCGAAACTTATGAACGCCAGCGCGATGCCCAGCGCCTGCGCTCGTTCGTTCTCCTCCGTGAACCGATCGGCTATCATCGCCAGGCCGGAAGTGTCGGCGAACGCGGACCCCACCCCTTGCAGACTCCTGGCTATGAACAGGACGGAATAGCTCCGTCCGCACGCGAATATCGACGTGGACAGGAACATAATGGACAGGCCGATCATCATGGGTATGTCGTATCCGATCCGGTCGATCAGCGCGCCGGAGAACGGGTTCACCATGAGCTGCACGATCGCCTTGGACGCGAACAACACCCCGGTGGCCGAGTCCTGTCCGTGGTGTTCCACCGGTACGAGCGGATCGTCGGTGAAGTTCACGCCGGTGGGCACTTCCCCCCACGATTCCACGTACCTCAGATAGTCCGGTATGATCGGCACGATCACCATGTATAACATGTTGTCCAACAACAATGCTATGGATACGATGACGAGGATCAATCGCCGCTGGATCACGGGTTCCTGGATCTTCTCCCACAGTATCTCTTTCAGCTCGTTCACCTCCAGGTTGATCAGCGGCACTTGGAACGTGCCCACTGCGTCCCAGCATCGTAACAGCGGATTTCCCGACGGTTCCATGACGGCGGCGGTGCAGATATCGATATATATATATATATATATATATATATATATATATATATATATATAATATTATCACCG
>JAIPRM010002750.1:0-28980 GCA_025469315.1 Stegophylla sp. TES_Ste_2020
ACGCTGAATATGATGAAGTAAATTAAAATCCACCTGCGTCAATAGTTTTCTGATTATTCTATTTTAGAAATTCAATATTTTCGGTTATTATATTAAATATTTGCAATTTCAACGGTGTTCTTGTGACGTAGGTACTGGTTAAGACGTCATATTCAAATGTGAAGGTACTGGGTACAAATCACACTCGGTAAACTACTAAATATTTTGTACTTTTTTTTATCTTTTTCATTCGATATTCTTAGGTAAATGCTTAATAAAGTATTGCAATGTGTACAGATCTGTATTACTTTGATTCAAATAATTATTTAAAATATAAATGATTTTCGTGATATATCAAATAAGTAATGAGTACACACAGTGAATAAAAATGTCAAAATGTTTCGTAATGTATAACGATCATGTGATAATAACATGTAGGTATTCAATAATAGGTATAGATATGCAATAATAATTTATTTAAAACATTATAAAATAGACACACACTGCTATGGAATTATAAGAAAGTTTTGAAAATGTGAAAAAAAATTTTGGACATTTTTCGAGCATTTTTTTTTTTCTTATATTATTAACTTCCTTCGTTCAGAATCGTTTTCCTAAAGAAATGATTTATCGTTTCTTTAAAATTGAATACGCCCGTCAAGAGAATACCACCCGTCGTGCAAAGTACACCCATCGTGCGAAGTATGTCCGGCTTTTTTTAATCTAATTACTTTGATAAACACTTCTATAAAATCGGAGTGAATTAAATTCAAATTAAATCGAAATTGATCTTGTAATTAATTTTCATACATTTCTTAAAACTAAATTAAAACATTTTTATCCGTGTAAAATCAATACGAAAAAAAAAAAATCGCTAAAATACGAATGTTTCTTACTTAGACTTATTATTGAACTAGTAAATTGTGAATTGTTAATTATAAATGAAATGCGTTTTTGAGTTTATAAATGCATTTGTTTTCTATGTTTTTTACTGCATTAAACTCACAGAGCCTTAGTTATAAAACTGTAATAATGATAATCAAATATGAAATCATTTGTATGCAGTAATAATGCAGTAGAAGAAAAAAAAAATTGAAATCTAAATCCTTCGTTTTAAACAACAATTTATGTCAAGGTAATTATTTTTACCTTAAATGCATTTTGTGTTAATATTGCATATTATAATGTTTGGCCAGTACAACTGCACACAGATTTACTCGCAACAGTTTTGAAATTGGGTTATGAATTTTACAATATATTTTATCAGTTGAAGAATTCGTTTTATATTTTTTTCCATTTGGACCGAAGTCTATAACGTGTAATTAAAAAAAACTTACAGTCGAATAATTTTGTGAATCTAACTCACAGAACCCTTAGTTTCCCCGGAACGTAATTTGGGAATCACTGCAGTACGGTACACGTGTAATTTTAAACGCGTGCGTCGTAGGTGTATAATAATAATAATAATAATAATAATAATATTAAAATGTACTCATACGGTTAATACATTGTAATTCAAACGGCTAAGAAAATAATAATCATCGACGTACGGGTCTAAGTAGGGGGGGAGGGATAACTTCCATTTGAGAAATAATAAAATAACGGTTCGAACTACGCCGGACTTTTATTCGCTGTGCGCGTTATTATTATTACAATACGTTATCTGCATACATCAATTATTATTAACTCAATTGCGCGTAACGCGTGTGCATCATCACTTTGCACAATGCACACATTGACCTTTTGCGGTGGATAGTCCAAGTGGTATAACGTTGTCGGAGGACGTGTTCTCGACGAGCGACGAGCTATCGGGTTCACATAATAATTTGCACAAAACCGTTGAAATAAAATATGTGGAGAAAAAAATACGTCCAACAGCTGCTACGGGGGATGACAATAAATACTTACACGAGTTATTTGTTTACCGATTAATGCCCCCCCTCCCCATTCGCAAACTCTGCTTTTCGGCAAACGGTAACGTCATCGCGGTTAACACTGCAGCAGTTTCTTAAACCCATACAAATGTGACGATATCGTTATGGTTCAAATTCGGATTTTCCTAGATCAGTGTTTTCCAACCGTTTTTTACTCAACTCTTCGACTTCCTAAAAGCTCACACTGCCCCCTCATATCGATTTTTGTTTAAACTAATGACTTTTCTTTTGTCTATCATAGATGTGAAAATCATCTAACAATTTTTCAAAAAAGAGATGAAACTTATCATTGATTTTTTTTAACGATATTCAACAATACTAGATAATGTTTACTGCTAAATTTACGATAAAAATTTAATTATAGTGACTGTGCTTGTATGAAATAATTTTTTTTTAAATATTTATGTTACTAAATTACTTTACTTTTATACAATTTGACCATTTTATGGCCAGGATTTTATTTTTAAACCAATTTCTTAGGATTTATTGTGATATGGGGGGAGGCCGGGGAGGGGTCTCTCAAATTATTTCCGTCTCGGACCTACAGAGGAGTAGCAACACCACTGGAAGAAAGTATCCAACACAATATTATACATATACACAGAGAGAGTCCCAGTATGATTTGACAAATTCAATAACTTTTGTCCTATTAATAATATTTACCTTTTTTTTTTTTGAAAATTATTACTACAATAAAACGCTTAAGAAATAATGTTTTATTTGTTTATTTCAGGAACCAAATTTTCAAATTTGAATTTTTACGCTAAAATTGTAGAAAAAATTAAAAATACAGCCATTTTGTAAATTAGATTTTTAGAAAAATATTTCTGGTTAGATCTGTAATAAAGGTTAATTTATTCATTATCTACGATTTTTTTTAAGTTTGCGAATAATTCAATTATATTCTTAAACAAGTTATAAATATCGCCATTGACGTCATTATACTACCATAATATTACGACGTACTTGACAGAATAATTCAATTATTAGTAAAATTAAAAATTATCATAGAAAACGAACGGATTAACCTTTATTAGAGTTTTAAGCAGCAATGATTTTCTAAAAATCAGATTCACAAAATGGCTATTTTGTTTTTTTTTTTTTTAAACTGTAGTATACAATTTAAAATTTGGGTCCTAAAATAGCAACATTATCGCTGCAGCGCAATATTTTAGTAATAATTTGCAAAAAAAATTAAGTTAAAATTGATTAATAGAACAAAAGTTATTGCATTTGTCAAATCGTACTTGGTCACCCTGCAGTATATATTGTAAATGTTTTACGTCAGGGTGCACAGTAACAGAATAATCGCGATAGACTAAAATTGAACTCTAACAATGCATAATAATCAATTTAATAACACAGTATATCAAGCCGTCAGAGAGAAAAGCCCAAATGATGATGATCCGGACTCGCTTGGGATATCACGCGTATCTGCTGTTTCGATGATTTTAATAACATATTTTAATATTCTAATCCAGTGTTTCACAACCAGAGGGGCGCGCCCCCCTTGGGAGGCGTGTACACATTGTTAGGGAGGTGCAAGCAGTGCTTCGCAAAGTAAAAATTTTAATTAACGTATAGAAAAAATTAAAAATTAATAATGACCATTACATTTTAGGTATCAATGACGGATAGAAATTACAATAAGTGCTTAGCCACCAAACATAATTTATTATTATTATTATTTCATACTTATTTGTTACTATATGGTTTTATTATTTACATTATATCGCTTACTATTTTTTCGGTATTTTATATAATTACTATTATCAATCAAAAGTTGTCGTTCCCAACGAGTGTAATTTATTTGTAAAGTGTACAACAAAAGTGATAAATTTTTTTTTATCCATAAGGAAGAGATTTCCGAAAATCTATAAAAGGGGGCGTTGAATACAAAGGGTTGGGAACCCCTGTTCTAATCGTTGCCGTCACAGTTACAATCGAATAATAATCAATTACACGGCGTTTGAAATGTATGTGGGTGTGTGTGTGTGTAATACGGTAATAATTGATGTGACCCTGCCCGGGGCCCGCGGCAATGTGGCGTATTATATCGTTTTGGCGTGAAAACCGACCGAAAACGAGTTGAAAACCGACCAAAAACGATGGGCGGACGTTAATATATTATTATAATAATACATATTATTTTTATATTCGCGCGTCGGTTTCGTCGATTTCGCACGGCCAATGCAGGTTAAGTGATAATAACATGTAATTATCGATATTATCCGTTATTGGCGGCTATAAATTAAGTAACACAGACGTTACCACCACCGTCGTAATGCGGGAATTTCGGCGATTTCTGCAGCCTCTTCCTATAATATTATGATTATAATAATATACATATACGGAATAATAACCGTACGGCTTTAATTGATAATTATATTTCCATATCGTCGTTATTTTACCGTTATCGAAATCTGCGAGGTGTAGGAAAACAAATCAGTAAAAATCCATATAAATATATATATTTTTTTATTAAGTTTCGGTGGCGCTAAGACGGTCGGTTATGCTATAATAATACGAGAAAAAAGGTTTACTATGTATAAAAATTATAATGAACGGCTCAGGTTTTGTAGCAAGTGTTACTTTCGAAGACAGTGTGATAAAGAGTGTTTCTGGGTTTTTCCTCATTTTGATCCTTTATTTTTTTTTATTTTCACGTAATTTCGATGAAAATTTTACTTATTTCTAAATACATGTTTTATTTCTACCGTTCTATTGTTGTCAGAAATAAGTGATAATTTATAACATGAACATTGAATCATTTATAATTTAGTGATTTACCGAAAAAGCAAATATCACTCGACCAAATATAATATAGTCGCAAATTCGTTTTGGATTCTGAGTGGAGCAAAAATGATAATGTTTATTTTAGGTTCTGAACGAAGTGAAGACGCCAGTGTTTTTACAATGATGTTTATTTTTTTTATTTTTTTTTTCTCCTTTTAGATTCTGAGTGGAGCGAAGAATGTATTGGTTTTACATATCTGTTTTTTTTTTTCATATATACGGAAGCACGATTTCGGGTAGAGATACTGGTCTAAAAGCTTCGATCAATAACTCTACAGATCGGAAATATTGTCAAGATGGTACTTTTGGGAGGTCATTTTTCCAAATTCTCAATACTTTTTTTAAGCGCACGCCTATACTACCCAAAAATTGACAAAAAACGGCATAACGCGAATTTTCGTAAAATCGATTTTGTTTTTTTTTTACATAACTTTCAGAATAATGAACATAGAAAGTTGAAACTTTCACCAACTACTAAAAATAGTTACACGCACACCTCATAAAATTTTCAAAAACATTTGACCAATTTGGGGGTAAGTATAGGAATTTGAAAATTTCGGAAATTTCTCGTTTTTTGTTAGTTTTTAATTCATAAAATTTTAATGTATGAATATTAAGAGCTGAAAATTTAAGACAAACATATTAAGTAACATATTAATGTAAAAAGCTTCGAACATTTTGAAAAATGACGTACCTAAGGTACCAACTCTATACGACATTTCCGAACTATAAAAGAACTTCCTATACGCTTTTGGACCAATTATTGTATTTCTACCAACAGTTCGTGATTACATTTTACATTACACAGAAATACGTATTAAGGAAAAAACACACGCACAGATTTTTATAAGCAATGTCATTCAATTCGCTATGCTCAAAACACTGTAAAATACAAAATAAACGTTATTTTATATTTCAACGGCTAGCGGCAATTTTACAATGAAATATTAGTAATATACGTATAGCTAACAGTTACATTGCATTACAAGACATATATTTTTACAGTAGGTACTTAAAATATATTGTAAAGAGTAGCAGAATGACACATAAGTAAATAAAAACAATACATGTAAAAGAAAAAAAATATTATAAAATTGAATTAATTAAGAAGATAAATTTAGTACACAAATAAATATAAATAGTATACTAATTGCGTGGTCCTAAACCAAGATTTCCCTTTTACATCGGCTATTGTGTCTATTGAAGTCTAAAAGACTGGTGTCTAAATTCATTAGACGCGTCATTCTTTGAAATGGATCGATCATTACATAAATAATCTTCCTAGTATTGATTTCAAATATTCGATTTTGCCGAGATTCAAGCCTTGCGGTTTCGTAAAACGAGACTCGACTAAGTAAGCGCATAACATAATATTCGCTTCGCTCGAAATATCTAAAACACTGTGCGGCTCGGGGTCAACGCAACGGCGGCGTCGGTCTGGGGACCGGAGATCGGAGACCAACATCCGCGGTCCGAGTACCAGGAGCGCATGCGCCGGCGGCGGGCCGGGCGGAGAAAAAAATGTCACATCAGACAATTTCACGCGATGCTCGACGTCCGCCGAACCGGGTCCCATGCGCGGGCGGCGGCCGCCACCGTGCGATGCGCGTGACACGTGGAAATTTCCACATTACGAGCCCGTCGTTCACCAGGGGCCCAGCGGGGCGGGTGATTTGGCGCCCGGTGTGACGACAGCGCAGCGATGAAGGCGAACACGCGCGTGCGCAGAGTGTTGGCGGCACAACAGACTGTAATAATAATATTGTTGTTTTTTTATGCATGACAGCGGTTCTTCTCGATCGCGGGATCGCGCGCGAATAATTTTTCATAATGGATCGATTTCAATATTTTTTGAACTTCCGACATGAAATGATTTCAAAAAAAAAAACATTTTATTATGAAACTTATCTTTTGTAAATATTATTCGATAAACAAGCTTATAATATTATTATTTATCATTTTGGACATATTTGGTTTTTAATAAATAAAAAAAATACGAGTATACGGAAGAGTAATTTTATAGTTTTTCTTTTAGTCACGATAATCGAAAAAATTAACTGGATGTGGGAAGACGGGTAGCTATTGAAATTATTACTCGGAAAATGTCATTTTTGATTCGAGCTTTATGAAAATTTAAAAATAGATAGACAATTATATGAAAAACATGATAAAGAAATATTTAGCGCGAGAAAATTTTGAAAATGTAAAAAAAAATTTTGGACGTTTTTCTAACAATTTTTTCCCTTCAATTTTTTAGATTCCGAACGAAGTGAATACACTGTGTTTTTACAATGATGTTTAATTTATTTTATTTTATTATTTATTTTTTTTTATTATTATCATTTTTTTTTATTTATATATTAATTATTTATTTTTTTATTTTTTTTTTTTATTTGTCTGTGAAAACTTTTTCATATGAATCATATGCATCTACTTGTCCAAAATTCTCGATCAGAAATTTTTTAAAAGTCTTTAGTTGGACTTTAGAGAGGTTATTTTTTTTAATTTCTTAATCCTCCATTTTTTTTTTTTTTAACTACCCAAAATTTGACATAAAAGACTCGGAAACCATCATTTTTGATCCAATTTTTATGAAAATTAGAACATAGATAGACTAAAATATGAAAAAAATTTTAGCGTAAGAAAATTTTGAAAATTTGAAAAAAAATTTGGAAATTTTTTCACACTTTTTTTCTCATTAATTATTTTTTTTCTATTTTCTATTTATTAGTTAGAAAAAAAAATAAAGTAAAGTAAAATATAGACAGAAAAAAAAAAAACAGACTAGCATACTTTTAGGGGATATGTTGAAAATTACACCTATTATTGTTCAATATATTATTAACTTCCTTCGTTCAAAATCGACTTATTGAAAGAATAATTTATTGTTTTTGTAAAATTCTACACGTTGACCGAGAGTATCTGACCGGAGGAGCGAAGAATATCTGTGGTGCGAAGTATGTCCGGCTTTCTTGTTTATACTTTACTTTACTTCATAAAAAGACCGGAAGCTATATAGATAGACAATAATATGAGAAATATTTTGGCGCGAGAAAATTTTGAAAACGTAATGATCGTGCTGATAATTAACGAAAGTAACATTATCAAATCTACAGTTTAGCCTGAATGACAAATAATGTAGAAATTCTCTTTACCTGTTTTTTATCAAAATTAAAAGGTAGTTTTTACAACTCTTATAAGAAGTAATAATGCTGACTCTACAAAGATTCCCTTGCCTTTATTCTGTGATACATATTATTATTTATCTAGAACGTAGATAAAATAAAACATATGGATACAAATTCATCTAGATAATATTTTGTCCGAATAAAATTATCCAGATAAATTCCAACGCTGTTTATGGAACAGATATTTAGCTCATTTTACTTTAAATAAAACATATGTGACTACAATAAAAAATATGTAATTTAATATATGACTTCTCGTTTTTAATTATTATCAGTATTACCACGTTATGTTGAATCGAAACGACGATCTCAAGAGAAGAGGGTGACTCGTTGACCCTCAAATACCCCTCCCTCAAATACACCACCCGTTTCGGCTCGTACATCCGAATGGATACAAGTGAGCATATACCACGTCTTCGTCGTCATCCCAAATCCTTCGGGTAAAAACAATAAACCTAACGACAGCCATAAATCGTAAACGGTGATAAAACAATAATAATAATAGCCGTTACGGTGTACGTTGTACCGTGTACGGTACTAGTTACATATGGTTGGTGCTTAAAAATGCGCAGCGGAGTCGTTTGCATAATTTTCGAATCGTCCGTAAAACATAATGTCGACCGTAACGCACTATTAAAAAACAATTTATAATATTACACGTGTACATAAATCTCGGGTGATAAATTAATATATAAACTACGAGACGGCAGTGACGAAGATGCGTACGGGTCGACAGGGTTTATTTTGAAAGGATTTTTCTCCACCGCGCAAATGTCTTACTGCTACCGCGATCCTTGACAATAGAAATAAAGGTGGGAATATTAAAAGTAAACTCGAATTAGGTAAATTAAATGCACTTTATGATTTGTTATTGACAATTGACGAAAACATAACTAATCGTTCCAATCGTCCTCTCTCTGAAAGCACTTCAAAATTGCAGTAATTAGTTTTGACACCACCTGCAATACCACAGATATATTTTATTAGGGAACGGATTTTATTTTAATATAAAATCAAAAATATTTAAATGTATATTTGTTTATTACTTAATAAATATTTATTTATAAATGTATATAATACTTAAATATTTAAATTGAAAACAAGATAGAATTATTACATAATTAATTAAAATATGTATTCTGAATCATCATGTGGGAAACAGTTAGAAACAACATATAACTAGAAATTTTCAAATGTAAAGTGGCGGTTGTTCGGTCTTAACATTGTTTTGTAACGGCCGAATGACCTCTCCACATTAACAGAGGTGACAGGTGCATATTTCATACACATTGTTACTTTTAGAGCGTATTCAATTTCTGAATAATTGTTATTCCGAGTTTTGTTTAAATACTATGACTCTTATTGACATTACAGTATTAAATCCTGAGTTTTTTTCCAATACGTTTTTTAATTTTGAATTGGTTAACACTCCAATTTCTCTAGGGAACACGTTCTAATTGCTTTATGGCATTATCAACTATTTCTAAGCTCTCCGTTAGTGGCATTTTAGAAGTTTCTAATTTTGAAATAGTATCAACTAAAAATCCAAAATAAATCCAAAATAAATGCTAAATTGTTTTGCAAATTTTTGCTTTCTATGAGCTCAACCGGTTTTTTTTATTGCCATTGCTGTATTGGGATCTAAATTTAAGACAACGTTTCTAATCTTTTCAAAGTTATTTGAATAATATAATACAGCTGATAAACACGTACCCCAACGAGTTATAATATAATATTATATTTTAACATCATAAATTACAAGTGCTGTACAACGACTACAATGTACATCAAGAGATAAAGTCTCCCAAATAATTTACACCCAGCCATATAATTTTGTTCAAATTTTCCGAAAATAAATAAATATTCATCCAGTTATTTGTGTAATTGTGTTATCTATGAAAATCTATTTTTATCATGGTTAGTCTTTCTTTTTTTCCGAAAACACTTTTTAATTGAAAACTTGGATTAATATGTTTAGATTATGTTTCTGGTTGGGGACTTTATTGGTCTAGTCTAGTACATTGAACTATTGAAGAGGTAATTTTTCGAAATTCTTAACATTTTTGCAATAAGAAAGATTAAGGAAAAACTATCAATAGTTTAAGTAAAAAGGGTGAAATATTCCGAAAAATAGATTTTCATGAATTCGATTTTCTTTGTGTAGCGTTCAAAAATAATATTTACTGCGAACTGGAGATTTGCACACTTTATTAAAAATAAATTAGTGTGCACTGGAATTAATAATCAAAACAAGAGTTGGTGGCGTACCAAGACTCTTCTTATGAGAGGGTAAAATGTATTTTACATCTACTTTTATTATACAAAATACATTAAAAAAAAAGTTATGCTTTGTCTGTAATATAAATATTATTAATAGATTACTAATAGCTGATACGACAATAGGAAATCGTACACATATTTTCCTAAATGTATGTAAAACATAACATTTAAATACATAAAATAAGAATTTTAGATGTTAAGAAATTTAGTGTTTATATAAAGATTTTTATTTTTTATTTTTTCTGTAAACACTTTTACGTATAGAAAAAATTTTCGACAATTTTTCGAATCCCAATTTGTCTTTATGTGGTAATTTTTCGAAATTCTCAATAGTTTTCTCAAATTTTAAGAAAAATTACCGAAAATTTGACAAAAAGACTCGAAAACTACCTTCTTCAGTTCAAACTTCATGAAAAATTAAACATAGATAGTCGATAGACAATATTATAAAAAATATTTTAGTGTTAGAAAATTTTAAAAATGTGAAAAAAATTTTGGAAATTTTTTCCAACACTTTTTCTCATCATTTTTATTTTGTTTTAATTTTCTTTATATTTTATTAGATTAAAAAAAATGAAAAGTAACGCAAAGTATAGTAAATAGTAAAATAAAGTAAAGCAAATATAAGTAGAGTATAAACAAGAAAGCCGGATATACTTCGCACCACGGGTAATTCTTTGCTCTTTGGGTCAGATTCTCTTGATTCGTGATTGGTGTGTTGAAAGTTATTGTTCTTTATATTATTAGCGTCCTTCGTTCAGAATCGTATTATTAAAGAAAATATTTATTGTTTCTTTAAAATTCTACACATCCACCAATAGTAACCGAGGAGCCGAAAGATACCCGTAGTGCTTTCTTGTCCCCATACTTTACTTATCTTTGCTTTACTTTACTATATTTTTCTTTTTCATTTATAATTTTACATTTTATTATATAAAAAAAAAAATTAAAGTGTACTATTTTGTGTTATGTTTCTGGATCGCGGGGCTTAGGTCAAATGTCCCCCCCCCCACAGTTGACCTACCCTAGGGCCGTCTCTGGTCGTAACGTATCTCATAGTCATATCAACCGGTGAAAAAGACCGTGTCTAATGAATGGACATTCACTTTGTTTAGTAATCCAGCCATATTGACGTCTTATCGCGGTTGACAGTCGAATTCGTTTTCGTTTGTTTTGTAAGCTCACCGGAAAAAAAAAAAAATACCGGGTGCTGGGCACAAACTCCGTGGAGTTATATAATAATAATAATAATCGAAGACCGACGATCGACAGATAGGAGTGCGAGCGAAGGCGCTTGTAAAATACATGTCATGTTTGCATGAAACGGTTGCCGTTAGCGGTGTTATCGATCGAAAAAGATCTCGGGACATTCTTGCGCGTTGCGACGCTCGTCTCTCTATTACATAATAATAATAATAATAATAATAATCATGAGAATGTTATCAAAAGCGAAACTTTGGCTAACCGCTCGCCGTAGTCATCATAGAGACGATTTTCGGGCTGAAATTCACGTCAAGTCGATGATTATCTCGTTTAAACGCGATTCACGTCGTTCGGAATATTTTCAATTTGCTCAGTCGTCGACTCGTTGACGGTTCGCCTACCACAGGCGTAGCCTAAAGCAGCTAATACCATTTTGATTTATGTGCCAAAACGAGAATCGATTAATCGCATGTTTTTTCACCGATGCTATGACTACTATTTTTCTTCTAAGCACAATGTGTAACTACTATATAATCTTATTGATGATTGATGATGATAATTTCGAGTTTCTAATAACATCGTTCATGGAGGAAATCATTTTGAAAAATTTAGTTTTTGGAATATTTTTACCGTTTTTAAACAACAAGAATATTGAAAAATCGCCCCGGAGAAAAAAATTGGTCTAAAGAGGAGCTGCACGAAACTTTTGTATGAGATTCAAAGTCATAAAAAAAAAAAAAAAAATCACAAATCAATATATTTTTTCGTCGTTAAAATGCATCCCCCAAACCCACTCACAGACTCCCGGAGGAAATTTTGAAAACTTCATGACTCGTGAAGGTCAATGCCCTTTGGGGGAGGTGGGGTTGAATTAGTGAATAAACTTTAACCCCCTACGTTTATCCTAATTGCTCGAAAACGGTATTTCCCTGTCTCCTTCAATTCATTTCACAACCGCTGTTACAGGCTCTGATTCGTCTCTTTTGCATCACACGTCCGAACCGTTTCAGTCTATTCTCGCTCATCGTTTTCACTATCATTTATAACGGTTTATTTCATTTACTGTAATTATTAATTAAAATATGACAAGCCATTGTGTTATATTGTATATTAATTTGTTGACTAATGAGCCAAACTGTCCGTGATTAATTTTAGTGCTCATACCTTTCGCAGGTCTCTGAACAAAAAATCTGGCTACACTTTTGAGTCCCAAGCGAGTAACCTCATAGCCCCCCTCCCCCACCAGATCTTTTTAAAATTGCATAAGATTAATATGGCCTTCTGGGGAGGCCAAATCAATTTTTAATAGGGTCACCAAATTTTAAGCAGGTCAAACAAACTTTAAACATTTTTGGTCCCAGCAATAAAATATCAGAAATTTTCCTCTGTGTGTTTCATGACCTTTAATGCAAAAAGATTTTAAAGAATTTCATAATGTGAGTTTTGAGCTTTGAAGGCACGTAAAAATACTGATTGCTACACGCGTACACGTAATATACCAATTAACTTTAGTTTATGATATTACAATAATAATATTTTTAGCCTTCAACCAAAATGTTAGAGCAATAATATAATAGCAATAATATTGTTCAATAACGATACCTATCATTAATATGGACGCGTGGGACTTGATATATTTGCACATGATTTTATTTTAGTCGCATATGTGACAAAACTTTGATTCGATATTTAGAGACTCTTTATTTATTTATTTATTTTTTGATCGTTTATATGCGTATGTTTAAGTGTTTTACTGTATATGACAAAACAAATTTTCATAACAACATGAATTTTTTGCACACTATTTTACTATAGATACAGTGCAATAAACCGTGAGGGAACACATGTGAATCATTAACGACTCGGAGGCATAATCGTAAACCCTGAAATACAACAAAAGAACGCCCCCGGAATATATTTAATTTTAATGCATTGAAGGGCTTATTTCACATTTATTTCCATAATTAATAATTGTTTGACACTCCTGAAGTTTGTTTTTTCCATATTTGTGGTATATTAACACCACAATTTACTTATATTTCAATGCTAATTATTTGGAAAACCGACATTTTGTCAACTTTGAATTCTTTGAATTTAAAAACGTATTTAAGAGAGTCTGCGCTGTGATATTTTTGTGATGATTTTAAATAAGAATAAATGGTCTAAAATAAAAACAAAATTATCATAGAGCTCACTTTGTTGTTTCGTATAGAGCTCCTATTAAAAACTTTGGTAACTCATCTTCAAATTAAATTATAATAGATTCAACTAGGACTGTTCGATTATTTCGATTTATCGAAAATATTACTGATTAATCGACTAAATAGATTATTATTCAAAATTAAAAAACCAAATGGATTAATCGTACGATCAAATTTCAAATTTACTAAAAACAAAAAAAAATTGGTTGTAACTCAATTATTAAACTATTTAAATATTTTTTATTACTTATTAGTAGTAATAAGACATAACATACAAAAATAAATTCGTAACTGTTTCATTGATTTTAAAAATAGGTTTAAAAATGAAGGGCTCCGTCATCAACGATACAAGTCAATATTTTGAAATTATTCAGGAGACATGTTTTATTTCACCAAAACTTTAAAAATTTATATTTTTATTTGAAAATTCGACATAATATCTTTAATTTCATGTCAAAAGTTGTGTAAAATTGATTTCAATTTTAAATACATTTTTGATCTAAAATAACTTGAAAGTATGAAACATATGGACTTACCTGGTTTTTTGTTCGTTAATTGTAATACATTTTTCGAAAACCAAGACAAGTCAGGACTTACCTTGTTTTTTCCCATAATATTATAAACCAAAGACAAAGTCCATTTACTCAATAACTCCATAAATAATCGTTGGACTTGTCTTGTTGTCGCGTAGAAATGTAAAGAAAAAAAAAAATCTGTTTACGATATAACACACCGAAAAGTGAGTTTCGAAAAAAAGGGGACTTGTCTCGTTGTTGCACGGAGCCTTTCAATTATAC
This sequence comes from Stegophylla sp. TES_Ste_2020, assembly GCA_025469315.1. Lineage (NCBI taxonomy): Eukaryota > Metazoa > Arthropoda > Insecta > Hemiptera > Aphididae > Stegophylla > Stegophylla sp. TES_Ste_2020. The sequence continues at coordinate 14,379 of JAIPRM010002750.1, forward strand.
TCGATTTATCAAAAAATTTATACTGAAGTTTTCGATTAATTATATTTTTCGACCACATAGATTTTTTTCCCGATTTAAAGATTTTCATTCGACGTTTTCGGCTGCAAATTTAACTTTGTGTTTATACATAATATATTTATATTTTGAACAGAGAAAGACTTTTACTGTTATTCAACGCGTTATGTCGCAGACGATCAAAATATATGCGGTCATAAAGAGATAAATATATAGTAAAACGATCGCGGAAACTGTGAGTCGGATAAAATCCAAGGAGTGCCGAAATTCGGGAACGAGACTACTTTTTTCGGTAGACGCGTACTTTATTCGTACATCATTGTAATTGATTTTATCAATTGCATATGTATATATATATAGCATTGAATTCGTTCGCATCATATATTATATATTATATAATTTATCATTTTACTCACTTTTACCTATCGTTTTATTTTGCCGACACTATATATTATATAGGAAGGCAAACGGTATAAAATATTATATTATTGCAGCGCGTTGACCTAACACACGCGATCCGTTAATTGATTTCAGAGTACCTTTATAATATTATTATAATAATTATGTTCAGCCAACAGCGGGCTATGCGCGCGTCAATTCGTAAATTTTTATTTATTTTTTTTTTTTTCGTCGTTATTTTACGTAACGTTTTATATTATCACCCTCGAACGATTTCTCGCCTACGAAAATGCACTTTCGAACTCGCTATCGACACACACACACACACACACGTCGCAATATAATGGCACGCACAGTCACGCGAAGAGGTCAAAATTTGGAAATATCAACAAGGTTCTGATCCTGCCGGGACCGAATTTTTGAAATACGCCCTACAGGTGGCGTGTTATGAAACCCTAGACGCTGCAGAGTGCAGAGGGTATCGAATGCAGCGCTCTTATTGGTCGATATCAACATTATGAATTATGGCATTGAACGTTATCAAAACGTTATCGAATAGTCCCGAAAAAGTCTATGGGTACACGCCTAAATCAGAGTTTAACCGGTCCAGGCGTTGTCGGGGTGTCCAGTTGGTGCTTAGCCCCCTAAATTTTCCTTAAGTTCCCCCAGTTTTTTTTTTTTTTTTTTTTTAATGCACAATATTAAACTCATTTGGGGGGGGGGCTAAATTAAACAAATAGTTTAGCCTCCTAAATTTACAATCCAAGCATTGGCCTCCATACATTAATTATGTCTATAAATGTGATTTTGAGAGAAACGAATAACAATTTAAGTTTTATAGTGAATAGATATTTGATTTTTTCCTGTCCGTGTTTTTTTTTTTTTGATTAGAAGTATTCATTCAAAGTAGAGCAATATCATTTTTATTATCTACGCATTAATGGCACCGCTGTAAATAGTGTAAACAATAAAGTTTTGTCATTTTGTCATTGGACGGACCTCAAACTCATGTTATTTAAAATTGTAATTTATTAGTTAGTACGTTATGTTCAGCGTCCGAGTACTTGCGGACCGACATTTTCGCTAAGGGTATACGCTTAAAAAGTAAATTTAGGAGGTTGGTAACGCAAAAATAGAAAATTGGATGGTATCCGCGTCATATTATAACCGTAAGTAAGTTCATCGGGTGTTTGGTCGACTCCGCTTCGCTCCTGAAATCGAAAATATCCTTCGGCCGTAGCCAGCATGACATTTCGGGAGAGGTTTAGATTATTAAGAACGTATTTTGAATAAATAATTTTGGACAAAAATCTGTTTGCCATAATAATAATTACATTTGCATGAAGTTTATGCAATTTTTTCATAAAATAATATTATTAATTATTATTATAATTATTGTAATGTAATTTTATTTATTTTGATTTTAAAAATAATTTTCAGGTAGGGGGATTTGAACCCTGAAACCAGAGCCGTCCTAGGGATTTTCGGGGCCGGGGGGCAAACTAACATCGAGGCCCTTCAACTATCTTATACTCTATGATAAAAATAAAAACTTACTGAGATTTATAGAGTCCTTGCAACTGTGTTATTCCAAACCAAGATAATTCAAATTCGTGTATTGTATTACTATTTACTATCACACTATTGCATTATTATTTTATACATCAAGACTTTAAGGGGCCCCGTAAACATTATCCAAAACCGGGGCAAACCGGGGACCCGTCGACCCTCCCTCTGAACGGCTCTGCCTGAAACCTAAAAATATTATCCCTCGGCTTGTTGTGTAACGCGGGGACGTTTTGGGGGAAACAAAAACGACGTCCACGCAATGATTTTTATCGACCGGATAAGAGCGCATAGCATCTGTAACGTCAGGGGTTTTTTAAATCGCTTGCGGGCGCACCGAAGATGGCGAATAAACGACGAATTACATATATACCGCGTTTAGGAAAGAGAAAACGATATTATACTGCGCAGATTATTATTATATACTTCTTCGATCTAATCTCCCGCCCGAATAAGGCATTCAATTTACTCGCTGCCGGTCGTCGAACATAATAATATTATTATAATAGATTCACGTCGTCGTGTTCCGCTGACGCGCGGACAAGGTCTCACGAGCAACAAGAATCTCGTGAAGGTGCATCATTCGATCGGATAGTGCACCGATTCGACGGATGTTCACGCGCGGAATTTCGACGAATTTCAAACATCATATTTAATTAGTCCGACCTTTTGGCGGCGTACAATCGTTTCACCGTCGCGTGTAGAACGTATTACAATAATTATTATTATTGTTAAAAGTACTTACTCGCGCGAAAGGTATTTCAATTGAATCACAAGAGAAACGGGAACGTCGGTTATAAGTATAGCGAATCACTCGGGTGACGATAATAATGTTTGTTTCATAATATTCTTTGGATAAAATCAGTGTGTGCTTCCACTGAAACTCTTTAGATTCTAGACGAAGTGAAGAAGCTAGTGTTTTTACAATGATGTTAACTTTCATTTTCGTACAGAAATACTTGTCCGAAAGTTTCGATCAATAACTTTTTGACACCGGATTTGCCTCTAGATTGTACTTTAGAGAGGTCATTTTTTGAATTCTTCAATTTTTTTTTTTTTTTTGAAAAAACTACCCAAAAACGACAAAAACGACTCGAAAACCATAATTTTTTGATCAGAATTTTATGAAAATTTAAACATAGGTAGAAAATCCTATAAAAAAGATTTTGGTGCAAGAAAATTTTGAAAATGTGAAAAAAAATTTTGGACATTTTTTTTCTTATATTATTGACTTCCTTCGTTCAAAATCGTTTTACTGAAGAAATGATTTATCGTTTCTTTAAAATTGAATACGTCCGTCAAGAGAATACCACCCGTCGTGCGAAGTATGTCCGGCTTTTTTTTTTACACGACGCGCATATATCTTCTGACTTCCGAAAATCTCACACAACGACCGCTCCCTTCCCGTATAACTTTTTATAAGACTAATGATTTTTCGGTTTTTTTTCGGTTATCATAGTAATAAATTACTTTGAAAAACATTTTTGCTTACGTAAAATAATCACACAAAAAATAACCATAAATAATACTAATGACACACTGCCTGGCGGTTTTTCCTCTTAATTGAATGATTTTTTTTAAAACTGAAACCGGTCAATAATGAAATTGTTTTATAATACTCCAGGGGCTAAGTTTGATTTTATTTAATTTTATATTTTTATGTTAATATGTATCGTGTACTAGCTGTATTTTGATTTTGATTTGTCAAACACCTATATATATATAATAGGTTTCTATATTTTATAATCTTTATAAGCTCAATTTCAATATAACATATTATATTGCACATATAAATATTATTTGTGTATATATTTTTAACAAACCATGAAATCATTTAAAAAAAAAAAAAAACTTTAAACTTAATAATTGATTTTTATTGTGAAATCTTTTTGTGAAATTTCTATTGACCATAGATTTCCCACTATATATAGTAAATAAACACGAAACTATGTTACAAAGGTATTGATAAAAATATTGACATTGTTTTTTAAATCCGACCCGTTGTCCGCCGCTATATTATCCCAGAACCGATTTTCGATAATATTTGTGTCTTTTCATCGCCCAATACTGTTTACCTAGATTCTTACAATAATAATATTATCTAACCAATTGTCTCGACTATAAATAATTTACTACTACCACAACTATGTAATTTCGCACATGGGTTTTCGGTCACAGCGTTCGGGTAACGACTGCTGATGCAAGTGTCTTAATAATATAATAATAAACCTACTGCTAATAAATTACGTTTCGAGACCGTAGTATTATATTATATCGATGAAAACGAAGTAAACCGACATTCTAAATCGTGACTTATACGTTTCTATATATGTATGTATATATTTATATATATATATATATATATATATATATATTGAATCAAAACAATGAAGTCTCTGGCGCACGCGCGTTCGTGTTTGTATTTTGCAGACACTCTCTCGCGATAAAATTTTGGCGATTTTCACAAAATCCTTATGAAACAATGCTAGTGATACCCGATTGGTCCGACTATTTTATAATCTAGTCGAACGCTACGCTGTACTTTGTTGTAATACACGCGTAGGCGTGGCCACTGAATGTGCGGGGTATGCTTTGTCGCTATGCGCGTCTCATCTAAGTATGGTGACTTGTTTAGTGAAAATTTGAATTTTTTACATCATATAATATTTGAAATGATTTGTGAGTAAAAAACACATAAGGAATCTCTTGGTAAAAAACATTTTACTCGCCTTATAAAAAGAATGGAATGTTAAATAAGGTCTAAAGATTGAAAAATATCTTTATTTTACATAAATCTAACTATGGTGTAATATAAAAAAAAAAATGTGTCGATTGATTTTCGATATATTTTCAAAGCTGTTAGGTATATTATTTACGAGTAAGCTAATATTATATTTTCAGTTTGCCCTATGAAGTGCATAACTTTTTATTGGGAAAAGCTTACAAAATACGAGTCATTTTCAAAATTCTATACTGTTCAAAAGAGGATAATTTTTTTTTTCCACTCTGTATTATGTACATTTTATTGCTGATGATGGGTTAAAATGTTTGTTAAATTGGAATTACAATTAAGTATTGCAAAAACCTACATCGTTAAAATCAAATTTACGGTTGTATTTAATCAATTTTCTTCGTTTTTGGAAAAACTATTGAAAATTAAAAATAATTACCTCTTCATAGTGCTACTACCTATTTAGAACTTAGTTCTGATCTATAAAGTCGCTGGACAAAACTTTTGGTTCGATTTTTCTTCTACTAATTTTATTAATAGAAAATTAAAGAACATTGTAAATCCACTAGTTACTCAATGTGTAAAATATCTTTTTTTTTTTCTGTTATTAAAAAAATGTTTATTTTATACGTTTTGGGAAAATTTTGGTGAATGAGTGTACACAAATATCTAGTACTTGCACTGTCTGCTGAAAATGTTCGACCACTCCTATGAATACATTATAAATATAAATATATTCAGGTACTCGGCGGTTAATGTAATACGGTCAACGTGGAGCATAAAGACGAAATAACAGTGTACGGGACGTGCGCACCACCAGAGAGAGAGAGAGAGAGATCGAGTAGATCGATAAAAACAATTATCCTACCGGTGGTAAGTGCACGTTCGATCCTATATTAATATAATAGTGATATTGAAACGTATGCCAACGTATAAATACGCCTCTACCTCTATTTGCTAGCCCGAAGACGGGTCCTGAGAGGGTTTTCTATGCTCATAATGTTATGTGCGAATGTATTATTAAGTGTACATCGCGGTGATGAATCACAAAATCTCACACACACACACACACACACACACACACAAACTCGTCGACTGGGTGGAGGTAGAGTACAATAATGGGAAGGGGAGTGATTTTATCTTACATCATTCGACCCGGTGGTATACACGATTGCGTCCGCGGCGGAGAACCGCGCGACGATATAGGACCGGACGTGCCTATCTGATGAGTGTGTGTGTGTGTGTGTGTGTGCGTGTTGTAGGACAAATATTTTAACGTTGTGTCTAATATGGAAAGGTCTATAATAATAATAAAGAATTCTAATAACTAGAGATAGGATTTTTGATGACCTAAAAAAGTACCAAAAATGACCCCAAAAAAAAAAAAATGGTTTAATGATCTAAAAAAAAAAAAAATATTGCTTAAAATACAAATTGAAAAATATGTGATTGTAAGTGTCCATACATATTTAAATCGAGTATGAAAATTAAAAAAATTGACGTGAATATCAAATTTAATGTCGTTATATTGACAAATTAGCACCTAGTATCTACCAATGAAGTATAATATGTTATTGTAACAAAAACTCTTCAATAATTTTGATAAAAATATTTTTTTAAATGTAAAATCGTTCCTGAAAGTCTTAATTTTATTAGAAAAATGACCGATAATTTACAAAAACTACAAAAAATGACTTGTAAAATGAAATAATGATATGAAAATTTAGAAAAAATGACGTTAAAAAGCAAAAACAATGAATTTATAACCAAAACGTTTAAAAATGCAAAATTAAATTTTTATATTCTTAATCAGGGAAGCATGAAACGAATTTTTAGTTTGGAGAGCACTGCATAGGATTAAACGAAAAAAAATGCATGTGTCATTAACATCCTAGATCTCTACTAATAACTATTGATATTGCAGAGATAATAATTATTTTAGCAGACATCGAGATCTAATAATACATAATAAATATGATATAATAAATCACATTGTAGCAAGAGTCAATATATTGAAATAGTAAACGTTTTCAGTATCAAGACAAGCGAAATCATCAACCGGGGCAAACATTAATTTTAAACCTCCTCTCCCTACTTAAATAATATATTCATATCCGTTATTTATATGGAAAAGACAACAGATATAGGATATATATATATATATATTTTTTTTTTTTTAAGAGATTTTTTGTGCTCACTAAAACACACTTAACGCTGTGATTTATAACGACTAAGACAGATTTTAAACGTGACAATACCATCTATGAAACTATGTTTATGAAATTTCAAAAATATACGAATAAAATATATTCTAAGAATTTTTTCGTAAAATAATTTAACTGTATTAACAATTTAAAATTTAAAATTCTCAATAGTTCTTCCACATTTTGAGAAAAATAACTCAAAATTCGACAAAGCACTTTAAAAACTTAAATCAAACTTTCAAATCAAAATATATGAAAATTTAAGTATAGATAGAGTATAATATGAATATAATATAATATTATTTTTTTTTTTAAGTTAGTAGTGGAATACAAAAACTGATCGAGTAATATGTATATATATATATATACATATTTTTTATCCTACTAAAAAAATTTTACAATTTTTAATCAGACATATCTTGAATAAACTGAAGCTCCGCTCTTAATCGTTTCTTTAAAATTTAATACACTTATCAAGTCTACCAAAGGAACAAAGGATACCCATGGTGTAAAATATGCTCAGCTTTTTTTTTTTTTTATTACTCAATTTAACTGAATTTTTAATTAAACTTAAACTATTCAAAATTAATTATTTCCTTAATATGGTTTTTTTTTTTTTTTTTTTACATGCTCAATGAATTATTTAATAATTATTAATCGTTGGCGTGTCATTGCAGATGTCATCCGAATGATCGAACGACAGTTTTCTTACAGGAACAATATATTATTACAAAATAATATGTATTTTTGCCGTTGAAAAATTTTTGGAAGTTCCTATTCGACACCATCATCGAAACAGGTTTTCTGTCGGCGAATTAATTACGGACGCGCGCGTGCGTGCGTGTGTGTGTGTGTGTAATAGCGTGACCGTCGAAGGTGCAAGAGACGCGCCGACGCGACGGCCGCCGGAGGAACGGAATAAATTAAGAATGAATAAAAAAAAAAAAAAAACAAAAACCCGCCGTCGTCGTAATAGTCGAAGGCATCAATCACACTGTCGTCGTCACCGCCGAGTCGCCGTGGCGCGCAGCTCTGACCCACCGGCGGCGAAAATTACGAAAAAAATTCCGTCAGCCACGTGAACGGACGACCGGTGACCGACGATGAGAGATTACGTCAAACGACGTCTGTTGAGATTCGTTTTTCGATTTTGATTTTTGATTTTTGCTAATTTATATTCGAAACGAAAAAGGACGTACCACCTCGCACCTAGGGTATTCTTCGAGTGGGATAACTCTTGTAGGAATATTAAATTTTAAAGAAATAATAAATCATTTTTTTAATAAAACGATTTTGAGCGAAGCTTCTGTTCGTTCAAGACGATTATTTGCCATAAAAAATTTTAAATTTTGTTATGATAACAAAAAAAAAAAAATGTATATAATATTTATAAAATTCGGATTAAAAAAAAAAAAAAATTAGTTTTCGAGTTATTTTTATTGAATTTTAACAAAATTGTTGAGAATTTCGAAAAATTGCTTTTTATAAGTACTATTTAGACGCGAGTCGGGATTCAAAAAGTTATTGGTCGAAACTTTTGGGCAGTTATTTCCATATGAAAAAGTGTTCACGAAAAATAAAAAATAAAACATCATTGTAAAAACAGAAGTTTCTTCGCTTCACTCATAATCTAATATCGTTGTAACACGTCCTCCAGTCTACTATAGCTAGACTAACACGTTGTACCCGGAAGCACGAAACCGGTCGGGATTAAACTGTTGCGATTTTATCCCCTACCATATTTTAAAACGATTAAAAAAATAATAATGTTTTGTTTTTTTTTTTTTTTTTGTGATTAACATAATTTTTCTGTTCTACTCAAGTACTTATTGACCAGATAAATTTGTATTCATTGACACTAGATAAATTTCTTATTCTATACTCAACCACTGGGAGATACGCAGTTGTCCGGAAAAAATAAGAACTTGAGACACGATATGGATCTTAAGTCGAAAATTTACTAACAATTGTTGATTTCGAAATTACCGAATATTGTTTCAAATTTGGTTTTTCACAGCAAGCAAATCAAGGGTTGTTATCGAAGCTCTCTGGAAATATAACCCTTACCATAAAAGCATATTACAGTGGGACAAATCGGGAAGAAAAAATTACTTTTCACATAATTTCAGGAAATCGCGAGTCTACAACGAATTCAACAACGAAATTTTTCTACTTAGATTTATATAATTATTTTGGAACCAGTGTTCTCGATGCTAACAAAGCTAATACCTGTTTAGTTCTGAGAAGCATTTTAAGACCAAATTGAATCTCATAGTCAATTAAACAGTTTCTCCACGTGAAACTTTGTAATTTTAACATTATACTAACCAAATATTCATATTTTTTTAGAAAATTACTGTAATAGCACGTGCTGACTTCTGTAGCTTCCCCCCTCCCCCAAGGAGCCCAAATGTGCTACTGACTGTAATAGTTGATTACATCAGTGGTGGCGCACAGTAAAATTTTCGCAGGGGTGTCGAGAATATATAAATTCTTAGGAAATCACCCATTTCATCGATAAAATTTGAGTATGAACATGATAAAAATTCAATCGACACCCCTGAACCCCTTAATGTGCACCACTGGATTACACGTTTGAAAATGTTGTACTTTGAGATTATTATTCACTGAAGTCTTAGCCAAGATTTTAAACCTAGTTGTGACCTAAACACTGTTTGATAAAATGAAACTATAGAAGTACGCATAATGTCAATGTCCAACGAAGATCTCATTTTTCTTGTTTAATAATAATAATTACTCTTTATGTTTAAATTTGTTTTATACTTACTGTCCTCTTATCGACTCGATAACGTCATGATGATAAAAATTATACTAATGATAATTTGTTATTGAATTGATTCTGCGCAACACACACGCGTGTATAGGATTAATAATGATAATTATTATTATTATTTTCTCTCGCAGTACGTCATATTCGGTAAAACACGATAAATTATTGCGGTTTTTTAATGGAATTTCAAGGACCAAGCGTAATTTTTCAAATTGAATTACAATACAGAAATTATTAGCATATTATCATTCATTGACCTTTGACGAGTTTTAAAAAAAAATAACATTTATATATTATCGATTAAAAGTAGGTAAATTACATAATAAATTTATTTGTCTCGCGCACTTGTTGCAATCGACGACGACGCATCATAAGTGGGGGCGTTTGGAATGCAATTTTTTCGATTGCGTTTATAACCAAATTACAAGTTACATTAATTATTCGCACATCGTTTGAAACGTGTGAACGGTGTAATTGGTTGTTTACAAATCACAGGTGAAATATTATTATTAAAACGCGGTCCTCATTCCACAAGTGCGAGCGAAATCGATTAGGATCGCGAGACGCTACTGCGCGGGAATCTGTCATATTATCATTACATATTACCTATGTGCAACAGGCGTTGTATCGTTTTCATCAATAATACCATTTACACACGACGTATTATGTAATAATTTTCAAATAACATATATTTGCATAAAAAAAAAAAAAACACGCATTTAAAATAATAACATATAACGTAATGCCCGTTAAGCGCCCGATTACATTCGCTGTATCATTAATATCATTAATATCATTAATAAAATAAATAATAAATATCAAAAAAAAAACTTTTTGGGGGGCAAAACTCTATTTGAAATTTGCCAAAAAAGACTCGAAAACCATCATTTTTTTTTTTTTTTTTTTTCTATCCAATTATTATGAAAATTAAAACATAGATAGACAATAATATGAGAAACATATTGACGCGAGAAAATTTTGAAAATGTGAGGGAAAAGAATTGGCCATTTTTCTCATTTAACTTTTTTCCTTTACTTATTAGATAAAAAAGTAAAGTAAATTAAAGTAAAGCATCTACGGATATTGTTCGCTCTTCGGGTCAGAAACTCTTGGTGGGTGTGTTGAAAGCGACAACTATTATATTGTTCTTTGTATTATTATTAACTTCCTTCGTTCAGAATTTTCTTATTGAAGAAATGATTTATAGTTTCTTTTATATCTCATCTATCCACAAAGTGTATCTAACCTAGGAGCGAAGAAATATCCTTGGTGCGAAGTATGTCCGGCTTATTTTTTCACATTTCAAAATTTTCTTGTTCAATAATATTTCTCATATTACTGTCCATCTGTATTTAAATTGTCATTGATTCACCGATCAAGGACAAGTATTTTTATATGAAATAGTGTTCAAAGAAAAAAAACATTATTGCAAAAACACTTGCTTCTTTACTCAGTATCTACAAAGATAGTTTTCTAGTCTTACTTGTCAAATTTTGAGTACATTCCCCAAATTTTGAGAAAACTATAGAGAATTTCCAAAAAATTACCTTTCTCAAGTACCATCCATAGGCAAATCTGATTTCAAAAAAGTGACTTGTCGAAACTTTTTTGAATAAGTATTTCTATACGAAAAAGGATTTACAGTAAAAGAAAACAATAAGAAAAAATAAACAAATAAACATCATTGTGAAAACATTAGCTTCTTTGCATCCTATTAGAATTTTATGTTTACGTTTGTTTCCATTTCGGTTAATAGCTATCTGATTGTGTAAAATAGCATCGAAATATACTATAATGCGCTCTCTGATACGCGTACATTTATAACTCAGTTAAAATATACTAGGACAGAAACAATGAATGTCAAATTCGAGTATGTAATAATTAAAACTTAGTGTTAAAACGATAATAATTACGGCACGATTGTTTTGTGTTGTGTATAAGAGAAAAACGTGATCGAAAGTCGTATTATTTAATAAAATACCGTATTAAAAGATTCTTCCGAACGCCCACCAAGGACTTAGAAATAAAAAAATAAAATCATAAACTTTTATAACCTTATCCAATCCATATAACGTTTCAAAAAACGGCTGTTTGAATTATTATTATTATTATTATTTATTTACAGACTCGAGTAAAATATGATATTAAATAAATAGTATTTAGTGAAAAAACATTCTCAAAGGAAATAATAATAATTGATCAATGTCAAAACGTTTTTTATTCGTCAAATATTCGATTACCGATATTGAAAAAACAAACATATACTTTGGAAATCGATAAAAATCCTTGAATAATGTGCATTGTAAATAATACAGTTTTTTTATTTTTAAATCACGAATGTTCAATTAAAGAAATAAATAAAATCAACGATTTCGATTAAAATTTGAATAAGATAAATCGTTTCCTCGTTTTTTGAGTTGAGATAATTCTTTATCACAGTAAAAATAAAATCTCTACAAAGGAAAAAAAAATCTAAATATCCTTTTTTTTTTTTTTTTTCAAGGAATAAAATGCTTTTACCTTTAATAGTATCCGGAAGGTTTTAGAGCGCATAGTTTCTTTTTTTTTTTTTTTTTTGGAAATCAGTGTTCGAAAGTACATTGGGACGTTTTCGAGTCGACGCGTTGTTCACTCCCACGTTCACTCCGAGTCTCTGTAGTTGTCTCACGAGTGTTACGACGACGACGTGTTTTTTGCAGCATACCAAGCCCGTAGAGAGTCGAAGGAGTTCAAATGTCATAGGAACGACGACATCGTAATATTCCGCCGAGACGAGACGGGTCACCGACGCGGTAGCCGAAATCTGCTTGATCCGTGTGTAAACCTATGAAATCACAAACAATTCGATTAGAAAAATTCAAACAATTCGATTCAAAAAAAAATCGATTAGTCACCGAGACGAAGAAAAGAAAAATGTGAAACACAACATTATAAAGAATGAAAAATTTTTTTGAATGAAAAAAAAAACCGAAAAACATATTATTTTTCAAAATCCAATGTAAATTATTATCAAATAAGTGTAAACCTTTGCGTGGTTAGTAAATTCTATGCCTCGACAAATAATACAGTTATAATATTTTTGTTGATTTCTTTTGTAACTTTTGAATCGAAAACGTGTTCCGAATTACAGCGAAACGACCAAAACCGATATCATGAAATACCTCTTTTTTTGAAATTTTTGCCTAGAAATGCCCTTCCAAAATATGCTCTACAAACGGTTTAGAGATCACTTTTTTTGTATACCTACTAAACGAACCGGATTTATAAGTTATTTGAATACAGCAAGTTTCTGAGCGAAAATATTAAATCGTTCCTGAATAACTGAGTAATAAAAAAAAAAAAAAAAAATTGGACATACTTTGCACCATGGGTATTCTATTTTTTCAATCTTCGTGGATTTTCTTACTTCATATGCTTTTTGTTGTAAATTCATTAAACATTTTTTTTTTTTTTTTTTCATTTTTGAGGAGACATTATTATCTACGCATTATTCAAATATATTGCCTCACGTGAAGTATACGAAAAACGCCATAAAATTAAGAAAAATAATACCTAAAAATTCCAAAAAATATACTCATATAAAATACAAATAAATACTTCGCACCATAGGTATTACCCACTTCTTGTACTTGATGCTCTTGGTGAGTATATTGCATTTTAAATAAACGATAAATTATTGCTTCGATACAACGATTCTGAGTGGAGTTCCAGTATATTAAAGACAACATTACTTAAAAATATGAATATTGTTATTGTAACAAGAATAAATTATTATTTTTTACTCGAGCAGCCTTATGTTCCACTATTTACGGAGAAAAAAAATCTATAATGAGCAATGAGTGTATAAAAGTGTTAGAAAAATAATTAGAAATAAAAATTCATATATTATATTAAATCTTCTTGCACCAAAACGCTTCTCATATTATCGTGTTTTTATACTTAAATTTCCATGCAGTTAAAAGTTTGAGCTAAAAAAAGATAGTTTTCGTCAAATTTTCAGTAGTTTTTTCGAAATTTTCAGAAACCATTAAAAATTTTGAAAAATCTTCATTTGTACAAACACTAGCTTCTCCGCTTCACTCAGAATATCTAAAATGCGAGATAAAAATTTCGTTTCGTTTTCTGAGTTTTAGAGCTCTGAGAAGTGAAAAATACGATTTCCCCAGAACATTCACGCGGCGGCCTAGTTAAAAAATAATAACAATATGTGTCTCGGAAGAATAGTGGCCAACACAATTAATAACAATAATAATTCATAACGCCAGGATGGGTGCTTAGAACCTTTCGGTTCTCCCTCCACCCCCCGCACTTCACCGTCTGCATTAGTATAATAAATTATTATTATTATTATTATTATATTATCATATTGTTACATTGTTTACGTCCTGTGCCTATAGCATATACGTTACGCCACAGTTTGTTGGCATTAACGAGCGCCAGCCAATTATTGTTGCGTGATAACGTGCGATTTCGTTTGATTGATAACAGTGGCGGAATCGTTATAAACAAAGTCGATGACGGCAATAAAATGTTATCAAGTCGTTTACTAGTACTGTGTCATATTTAAAATTATCTTATTAATTAATAATTATCATAACTTCATCTTCTAAGGGTGTTATTAATTTGAAAATCATTTTAATCTTATAAATAAATTAACAATTATTGAAGTTAATTATTTTTTTTTGAATCAGTAACTTAGTAGTATTACTAATTAGTATTACATTAGCATAAATCTACAAAATATGCTTTTATATTTTAATTGTGTTTTACCTACTAACTATGTAGGTAGTACCCGCCTATAAAAAAAAAAAGCCGGACATACTTCGCACGATGGGTGTACTTCGCACGACGGGTGGTATTCTCTTGACGGGCGTATTAAATTTTAAAGAAACGATA
>JAIPRM010002751.1:0-28975 GCA_025469315.1 Stegophylla sp. TES_Ste_2020
ATTTAGTTTTATTGTTATTTAATAGATGTCTTCTATGATTTGTTATATTGAGTATATTGTTATATTATTATGTTATTAAGTTATATGTACCTTTAACTGGGCGCAAGCCCGTTTATATATATAAATATAAATATAAATATATATTGAAAAAAAAAATTATGTTTACTTATATTAATAGAGTATAAAAAATTGAACTGGTTTAATACATTATTACTTATTTCAAGTTTAGTATTCATAATCTGATAAAACTGAATTGTCATATTTTGTTTCTTCAAACTGTTCATAAAACCATAAATTTTCAGCAGGTACATATTTTGCAGCTAATTCACGTACATCTTTTAATTTTTCAGCTTTTATATTAAGTCTTCCGTTATAGAGCAAAGGGAGATTTCCCATTGAATATCTAAATTTGCAGCCATTTTTTTCAATAATAAAATGATCTTTGGCAGTCGATTTTGCAAAAATACTGCAGAATAAACCTTCTTTTTTGAATTCTAATGATTCATCCAACGCGTCAAAAATTGATGCAGTGTCCATAATACAAATGTATTATGTTATTATTGACAAAATATATAAACAAACAAACACTTAACTACTATTAATTAATATTAATATAATTAAATAACAAATTACAAATACTTAATATGAAATATTTACACTAATAGGACAATATCATTATTGTTATGGTTATCAAGTGTAATAGTATGATACAAAAACCATGCCGGAAAACAGTGTGACCACATTGCTGCAACAACCAGATAAATCCGGATTTATCTGGTTGTTGCAGCAAATTACAAAATAAGATAAGTCCATTTCTTTAATAACTTCATCAATATTAATCGGATTTAACTGGTTGTTGCATCTGAATTTCAAGAATAAATTCCTTTATACATTTCCGCAAAAAAGTGAGTTTTGAAAAAAAGTGGATTTATCTGGTTGTTGCTGCAAGCCCTTCAATTTTGATAATGCAGCTGCAGCTCTCACAAACTGTTAAACGAATGTATTATTATAAAAATATTTTGTTTACATTGTTATTTTAATGTTTGTCTATACTTATAATTGCTCTCTTGAGCAGGTTTAACTTTCGTGACTGTAAGAGACAAACAGTTCGTACTATTTTGCCGTGAAGTCGATATTTTAATGGACATCACTTATCGGAAATTGCAGCCTGCAGGCTCATTTGAGTCCAGTGAAAACGTACTCATCTCTTCGTTCTGACTATTATGTTCCCAACTAAAATCATATTTAGTCACTTAAAGCTCTCTATTATCTCTCGTTAATTTTGTGCCAGTTTTGATTTGAATTGTGTGTATGTGTTCTTTATTACAACTTATGTTTATGCTGCCAGATGTATGCGACTATAACACTGTCATGTGAACTTGGCTTGCCTTACAATTGCAATTAACAGGTTCTACGGCCAATAATGAAGACAAAACAATCTGTTGATTGTTTCTGGGACTCAGAATTGCCATTTCCGAGTTAGATATTATTAATATTTATGTTTGTGCTAAAATATCGTGGGACAATTTTCAATTAATGTGTGATTTTTGCAGAGTTATCCATCTGGTTTTATATTGCAATAATCGCATTTGTTTCCGTATCGTGCTACAGTAACTCATATTATGGTGCGTTTGTATTCGATGATTCCGAGGCCATTTTAAACAATCATGATGTCAACCTCAACACACCAGTGGTTAAAATTTTTAGCCACGACTTTTGGGGTACGAGATTAACAAACTATGCCAGCCACAAGTCGTACAGACCTCTTACAATACTGTCATTTAGGTACAGAATTTTTTTTAAATATTCATTTTTTTTAATTGCAATTATTAACTAATACATATTTGATGATTTTTAGGTTCAATGTTTGGTTGGATAATGGACATTTATCTCCAAAATCTTTTCATCTAACTAATATCATTTTACACGCAATTGTTTCTTGTCTACTATTTCATGTCTACAGTCTATTATTTGATTGCAAAGCCCCCAAAACTTCATTTTTAGCTGCTCTCATGTTCGCTGTGCATCCTGTTCACGTCGAAGTGGTTTGTAGTATTTTATAATAAACATTAGAAATAATATAATACGTCCCCAGTTATTAAGATATTCTCTTATTGGGTTTCAGGTGTCTGGAGTGGTCGGTCGTGCTGATCTACTGTGTGCATGTTTATCTCTTTTTGTTTTTATTATTTACAATAGAGCTGCAAAAACCAAACAAATAACTACAATTGCCAACATAATGACTGCAATATTTTGCTGTATTTTAAGTGCAATGGCTATGTTATGCAAAGAACAAGGACTTATGATTATGGTAACATTAGTGTTATATTCAATTTAAAGAATAACTAAAAATATTTACAACAGTATTAATTTGATTACAGATTTTTTGTGGTGTCTTTGAAGTGATTGTAATCAATAGGATCACTTTTCAGAGTTTTTTGAAAAATAATAAAATCTCGAAAAGACTTAAAAGAGAATCCTTAGAAAGGTTATTTTTATTGGCCGTTGGTTTTTTTGTCATTCTGTATGGCAGATGGTCTATTATGGGTTCACCACCAGTTTTTCAACAAATCGATAATCCTGCATCATTTTTAACATCTCCAGTTGAAAGAGTATACACATTTTTTATTTTTGTGTACTACAATTTAAGTATTTTTATTAACTAATATGTATTCAATCATTTTTCAGTTTGTAAATTATATTTATATTTATTTGATTAACGTGTGGATAATGATATGTCCAGTTTGGTTGTGCTTTGATTGGTCAATGGGTTGTATACCCCTTATAGAGTTGAATACATTTCCTAGAGACTATAGATTGTTCATGGTTTTTGAATTTTTATCCATTGTCTTATTTGTATTGTATAAACTTCTGTTTTCAAAAAGTCATGATCAAAAGTAAATTATTTATTATTATCTGCTATAAAATTAAGCATCAACATTAAAAAGAATTTTTTTATATTTCAGACAAATACAAATGGGATTTTTCCTTGGTCTTTTGCTGTTCTTGCCTGCTTCAAATTTAATGTTTACTGTTGGATTTGTCATTGCAGAAAGAGTTTTGTATTTGCCTTCTGCTGGGTTTATCTTAATAGTAGTGTTGGGTATCAGAAGATTGCGATTTAATAAGAATGTAAGTTTTATTCACAGTTGTGTTCAATGTATTTTATTTTCTGATTTTCAAAAAAATGTATTTATTCTAATTTAGGTTGTTAGAATATGCATATTGTTATTGATTTTATTACATTCAATTCGCACGTATAAACGTAGTGAAGAATGGACTTCTGAACTGAAGTTGTTTCAAAGTGCTTTAAAAGTTTGTCCGATGAATGCCAAAGTACATTACAACTTGGCAAAAAGTTTAGCTGATATTGGACATACACAGGAAGCCATTAATCGTTATAAACATGCACTAATGTAAATTTGGCGAATTTGATAAAAAATTAAGATATTAATGTAATTTTATTGTTTATTAGATTACACCCAAAGTATGATCAAGCTATGAACAATTTAGCAAACATTTTAAAAGACCGAAATGAGTTGGAGGAGGCAAGAATTTTATTAGAAAAAGCTGTTGCAATTAGGTAAATTAAATTAAATCAAAATTTATTTTAATTTTAATGTTCTTTTCAAATTGTTAATGTGAACAACAAATTGTGCTAATTATTATGTGTACTCATAACTGAAGTGACTAACTATACAATTTTAAATTTTACTTAATTTTGCTTTTAAATGTTCTCAGATCTATAAGATGACTTATACGTAATTTTATTTACTTTTTTATCAACATTATCATAGGTTTTCATGGTATTGCCAGTAAACAAAGGTTGAGACTTTAGTCTGTCATAACAGAAGTATATGATATTATAACTTATGCACTGAGATAAATAACTACTAGTGGAATTACGAAAAACAAACCAATTTTATAATAAACGTTGCTCACACCATTGAAGGACAACTTTTTGAAGGGTCTATTATTTTACATGCTATTTTCTTTAACTTTAACTAGATATAACTTAGAAACTAATGATCATAACTGATCTAGTTTGATATCAAAAGTTTTGTCTTGATAAAGACTTCAAATTGATATATTTTAAAACTGTGAAAACATTTTTAATAATTTTAAAATGGCTTCAAGATATTTAAAAAAAAAATCTTTTAATTCCTGAGATTTGTGTACAGTTACCAATCCATTCGTGGATATACTCATGCATTTATGTATACTATAAATAAACTACATTATATACTTTTATAATATTCAAAACAATAATAAAAAATATATAATAATAATGGATGTTGTATTTCAGTGGTTCGGTAATTATCACCACTGAGATGATATTTAAATATACAAACATTTTACTTAATATGTATAAATATATAAGTAGATATAGCCATGAGTGGATTGGAAAAAAATTAGCACATTTCCTGGAAATCACAAAACTTTTTTTAAAAATATTTTAAAACGAGCGTAAAAGTATTAAAGCATTTTTTTATAGTTTTAATATATATCAACTTAAAGTCCACATCAGTACAAAACTATTAATACCAAATTTGACCAGTTATAACCATTAGTGTATTAGTTATGTTATTAAGTTGAAGTTTACGAAAATTGCATGAAATGTTATGGGTGTAACAAAATGTTGCTCTTTGATGGTGAGGTTAACACTTGTCAAATCCGCTCGTTTTTTTTGTAACATTCCCAATAAAGCTCCAGTACATTATTGTCTATCTCAGTAAGTCTATGTTTATAAAACACATAGTTGTAAGATAAACTGCACCATATTCATTGATATTAAAGTAATGAATAGAGAAGTGATTCCATTATTCAAATACAGGATTGTATCATTCCATTAGAATACCCATAAATGAGTAACAACAGTAACACTAACCGATAAAGAGAGGTAGTCATTTATAAGGTTTTCTTTGTCAACAGTGATGACAACACCATACAATGGAGAGTGTATTATGCAATGTCCTATCCAATTGTATAATATCAATGATCATATTATACTTCTGTTATGGTAAACAGTCTTCTGTTATAAATTGCTATACATCATTCCAGTATTATGTATTTAGTGGCATACCATAAAAAGTAATGAGGACTTAAAAAATAAATGGCTTATACAATATGTTAAACAAATATTTTTTAATTTTTTAATTTTTTGAAAAAGTTGAAAAGTGTTTAATGAGAAACTCTTGAGACTGATGTTTTGTACATAATGTAATTTTATTATTTGTAGGCCAAATTTTGATCAGTTTTTGTTTCTTTTTTTTTTAATTTTGTTAAACTCTGAATGAGCTGTCTTATTTCGGCTCAATATTTAAAATAACAAGAACACTGAAATAAGTTATTATTATAAATTAGAAAAAAAATTATAAGCTTATCTTAAATATACTTAATTTGATCTAGTTAAACTGTGAATGGAGATTGCTGTCTTATTTTTAGATTCTGAGTAAAGCGAAAAGAATGTATTTTACAAATCTGTTTTTTTTTCGTATGGAAACACTTTCGGGTTTTGGAAACCAAAAGTTTCGATCAGTAACTTTATAGATCGGAAATGTTGTCTATATAGTTCTGTTGGGAGGTAATTTTTCAAAATACTCAATACTTTTTTAAGTGTACGTCTAAACTACCCAAAAATTGACAAAAAATGGGAAAAAATATCATAACTTGAATTTCCATAACTTAGATTTTATTTTTTTAACATAACTTCTAAAATAATGGAGCTAGAAAGTTTAAACATTTACCATCTACTAAAAATAATCACGATTCAGATGGTTATAAAGAGAAAAGTTGACTTATGATTTTCGAGATTAATATATGAGTAAAATCATATTAAATTTTTAAGTCTTAATATCAAAAATCAAAAATATTATTACAAAAGAATTATTATAAAGCGAGAAATTTCCAAAATTTTAAAAATGCTTTACTTAACATAAAATTGACAAAATGTTTTTGAAATTTTTATGAAGTATTCTCCTAACCATTTTAGTAGTTGGTGAATGATTCAAATTTCTAGATGCATTATTTTTGAAGTTTTGTTAAAAAAAATTTCAGTTTCATGAAAATTTTAGTAATAGCATATTTTACCTCTTTTATCAATTTTTTGACAGTTTTTTCTTGTTTTTGAAGAAATTATTGAGAATTTGAAAAATAATCTTTTTAAAGTACCATCTTTCTTTGATTTCTGATCTATAAAGTTACTGATCGAAATTTTTAGATAAGTATTTCTATAAAAAAAAGTGTTTACAGAAGGAGAAAAAAATAATCATCATTGTAAAATCATATACTTCTTCCCTCTGCTCAGAAGCCAAAAAAATAAACATCATTTTAAGAACACTATCTTCATCACTTTGTTCAGAATCTAAAACTGATAAACTATACAAAGTAAAACATTAACTATGTGTATTATTCTATAATGAACCTAAATTATTTGAATGCTTTCAGAAGTGATTTTGCTGCTGCATGGATGAATTTAGGTATTGTATTATCGGCTCAACAAAAATACAATAAAGCCGAGATCGCTTATTTAACTGCGCTGCAACATCGAAAAAGTTATCCTCATTGTTACTTCAATTTGGGAAATTTGGTAAGAGTTATGGGAAAATATTTTATTATATTTATGAATAGTGTTCAAGACTTCAAGTTATGTATATTATATACATTTGTATCTTTTTTATTTGCATTAAGACATAATACACAAAGATTCATTTTGTTTTTTTCTTAAAAATAGTATTATATGAGTTATGAGTTATATTATTTAATCAAATATTTTTAAAATTTTCCTTATATTCTTTATAGAATGACAAAATTAATAGAAAACATGTTATACAAATCAAGTTTAAAAAAAATGTACTTCACACGTTAGTGTACTCTTCGCTCCTTGGGTGGGATACTCTTGATGGGTGTATTTAATTTTGAATAAATGATAAAACAATTCTGAGTTGAGCTTTAATTAATGTACAATAATAATAATTGTTGATTAGGTTATATTTAACAAATGCTATTTAATAATGCTAGGTACTCGATAATTGTGTTTTTGAGTTTGTGTCAGGTAATTAAAGTTTTTATAAAAATACTGTAAGCAATAAAAATTAATTTTTATAAATTTATAAACCATCAACCTTTCTATAATTTGCATTTTGGTGTTTTTAATAGAATATTTGGGTTTTAAGCTATTTATAGATTTCACATTTGTTTTTCAATAATACTGTGGAATTAAATCCACTATTTCTTCCAAATGTCCAATTATAGTCCCAACCCCCTATCCCTTTAAACCCCAAACCCTTACCCAAGACTTCAACACCTACCCACCCTACCCTGTAATCATGGCAGCTATGACCATGGTACTTGTGGTAACATAGTAATTATTGTATAATAACAGAACTTCTGCTCAGAATTGTTTTATTGAAGAAATGCTTTATCGTTCCTTTAAAATTCCATATACCTATCAAGAATTTCCTGTCTAACAAACAAAGTATATCCATGGTGCAAATCTGTCCGGCCTTTTTGATTATTTGTCCGTAAAAAATTTTCTTTCACCAAAGTATTTTCAATGTAATTTTCCATTTATGTACCATGTTTCATAAAGATTTACTGAACCAGTTATTTTTTATATACTTTGAAGAGTGTAATAATAAGTAAAACTAATTAATTCTATTAAATATTATTTTAACAGTTATAAAATAAAAACTTGACATATAATTTTTGAGGTTTTTGTAGTACATTTTATTATACACATGAGAATATATTAGTATTCAATTTTCAGCTCTTAAAATCCAGATATTAAAGTTTTACATTACAAAAACTTACAGAAAATGAGAAATACATTTTTTAAATTTAAATTTTTTCAAAGTTCTGTACTTACTCAAAATTGGTCAAATGTTTTTGAAAATTTTAAAAGATATGCAAGTGACTATTTTTAGTAGTTGGTGTAGAAGTTTGAAATTTTTATCTCTTTTATTTTGGAAGTTATTACTAAATTTAAAATTGATTTCATGATAATATTTATTTCAGTTTTTTCCAATAAACTTATTAGTGCTTAAAAAAAAAAAAATCATTAAAAACCTTATAAAATTTTGAATTATTTGCCCATAAAAAATTTTCTTTCACCAAAATATTCACCTTACAATTTTCTATCTATGTACGAAGTTTCTTAAACATCAGTTGAATCAATTATTTTTTATATGCTTTGAAGTGTGTTATTTTATGTTATTTTATTTTAATTAATTCTATCAAAATGCCAACTTTAAACAGCTATAAAAAAAAAATTTGACCTATGATTTTTGAGATTTTTTGAGTACCATTGATTTTACATATGAATACGTATTAAATTTTCAGGTTTTAAGATCCAAACATTGAAATTTAATGAAATAATAAAAACTTGCAAAAAACATGAATTTTCCACTTTTTTCAAAGTCCTGTACTTACCTCAAAATTGGTTAAATGTGTTCAAAATTTTTATTAATTATACATATGATTATTTTTAATAGTTGGTGAAAGTTTCATTTTTCTAGATCCATTATT
The DNA here is from genome assembly GCA_025469315.1 of Stegophylla sp. TES_Ste_2020. Lineage (NCBI taxonomy): Eukaryota > Metazoa > Arthropoda > Insecta > Hemiptera > Aphididae > Stegophylla > Stegophylla sp. TES_Ste_2020. The sequence continues at coordinate 8,527 of JAIPRM010002751.1, forward strand.
TTTGAAGTTATGTTAAATAAATAAAATTGAATTTATGAAAATTCAGGTTATGATGTATTTTGCTTTTACCTATTAATTTTTGAGTAGTTTTCACGTGTGCAAAGAAAAATTAAAGAAAATTTTGAAAAATGACCTAAAAGTACCATCTTGGTAACATTTCTGATCTAGAGTTACTGATAAAAACTTTTGGACCAGTATTTCAACCCAAAATGCTGGAAAAATGCTTCCAAACATATAGAAAAAAAACATTTTTTGTAAAACCAATACATTCCAAACTCCACTCAGAATCTAAAATTATAGAGACCCATTGTGCAGTATACACTACAAACCAAATTGAGTTATTTACTTAAATATTGATTAGAATATCTTATTCATCGGCGCTAGGCCTTTAGCAGTCCGATTTATTTTTTATTAAATATATTATTAATAATAGTACACTAAATAATACGCTTCAAAAATCATTTAAAAAATAAATATATATATATACCCCTTTTTTTCTACTATCTTACCCATCTCTGATTATATGAATGTTGTCATTATCTGTTTTAGTATTTGGAAATTGGAGAGAAAACTAAGGCATTATTTGCTTGGAAAAATGCCACATTTCAACAACCCACTCATGTTATTTCGTGGAATAATATGATCGTTTTGTTGGAGTCGATTGGTGAACTAAAACGAGCAGAAAACGTAGCTCGCGCAGCATTGTCTATTCTGCCTAACGAACCAAATTTACATTTTAACATAGCTAACATATTGGGCAAAATGGATAAGTTTGTAGAAGCCGAAAAACATTTTTTGATCGCTATTCAATTAAAACATTTAGCATCTAAGCCTCAAGTGGTCGCTTTATATCATTCCAATCTAGGTAAAGGTTTTGAATTTTATTTTTTTATTTCAAAAAATGTAATTATTTTTTTCCACCAGGTGTTTTATACCATCGCTGGGAAAAATATGATCTCGCAGAAATGCATTACATGCAAGCATTAAGAATCGACCCAAAAATGCAAAAAGTGAAAAATCATCTTGCATTACTCCATAAACATTTAGATGAAATCAATCAACCCACTCTCAATATGAAGTCATATCAATACGAAGAAGAGTTGTAATAATTTAAACACAACAAAGTCATTGTTCCTTTATCATTATTTATTATTATGCTGCTCTCATTTAGATTTAATATATTTAAAAAGACATTTATGTATTGGCCTAATTTGCAATTGTCTTAACTCTGTATTGATTACTTTTCAGAAATTTCTTTGACAAATGCCCAATTGAAATGAAGATGTCTGTTAATCATGCATTTAATTTTTCCCTCAAATAAAATGTAATTATCTCAAAATCTCATTTTTGAGTTCAGAAAATTGCAAATTAGGCAGGTGATATTGTTTTATGTACCAAAATAATACATCAACATCCGTGATAAAAATATCAATCTCTATAGATAAAGTTTTGCTTTATGACCATATAATAATAGTTAAACCAATGTTGGAGAACTCAATTTTGTTTTTGTAGATTTACTTCATTATAGTATTGTAAGTAGGATCAATAAAAAAAATTGAATCTCTGTAATTTATTGGGTGGTTTGAGGAGCAGTAGTGATCAATCACCACAGGCACGGATGTTGCAATATGTTACATAAAAAGAGGATGTCTGCACCAGTTTTGTTGTTTACGTTTATGTTAAAAGAATGCATTTGAGTTAAATTTAGTTTAATCACATATTAGTGAATTTTAATGGCATGACAATCATTCGTGCAAGTCTCCCACTTCTCACCGGTCTACAGAACTGCTGCTGACATCCTTTAGGTATATTTTGATTTATTTATAAATTATTTTACCATATTCACGCTCAGGTTTTCTAAATATTTAAAAATATTACCTTATACCTACTTAGTGAAAATTTTGGTTGTGATTTTTTTTTTTTTTGTATTGCATAAATTAATATTGTATACATTTTTTTATAAAGATCTTATTAAATTATTTTTATCTACTTAGTTTAGTTTGAGGTAATAACAATTTTTTTTTTTTTTGTACTGATCAAATAATTGTTATTTACTGTATTTACATATACAGTTAATTATTATTCATATTTTATACAATTATTGATCATTAGTCATAACCAAGTTTTAAATCAGTAATTATTACCTTAAGATCAATGACATTTAGATGTAAACTTGTCTTAAAGATGTTATTTTGAATTTAAGTTAATTATATTTTTTAACTTTTGCATTTAAAAAAATATTTTTTGTTATGGACAGGATAATTTTGATTAAAATCAGTTTAAAAATACAAATGGAATTTATAAATCAGTAATTTCGAGAATCAAATGTGATACAGTATTGAAAAACTACTAATTTATTTAGAACAAAATTTTAACTTAAAGATACACAATTTTCTGAATACAAAAGTCTCCTTGTTTATTCATAAATAGGTAATATTTAATATACGATCATTCATCACAGCCATTTAATAATCTTAATTTTAACAGTTTTTTTTTTTTTATCAAATTATGTAAAAACGTTAACAGTTCTGAATATCATTTGTTAGTAATGAATGTCATTAATTAATTAATACTCGACAGGCGTAGGCCAATCAATTTCAATATCTAAAACGTCCAAAGCTAAAATGTCCACCGTATCGTTTTTCAAAATGGTTTTAAGACAAGGGTCCGTACGACCAAAGTCTCCGTGCACAAATTCTTTAACGTAGGTTCCAGCCTGAGTGGACACGGTGACGGTGAAAAACGAACATCCGTTGTCTACTTTCAATTTGCTGGCTGTTGCTTTCATTGAATGTATAATTCTAGGTCTTACCATGTTAGCTCTTCTATGTAATACCCTAATGGGTGTAGATTGTGATATTTTCAATGGAGTACAACTGTTAATATTCTTCAAATCCGGCAACTCTCCTTTAACATAACAAAGGGCGTTGTACGTTTTATTTTTGAATTCTTCTCCGGACTTTAATTCTTTCAGCTGATCTTTGGAAACATTTTGTAAATGTTTTACAGTCACTTGAGTATCGACATTGATTTCTTTTTCAATTTCTCTAAACACTTCATGTGTGAATTTGGTTCGTCTGGGATTAACCAGTTCGATGGTGAAAGGTCTACCTCTTCCTAGCATTCTGACGTCTATGTCTTCTCGACCCGACGAAGAGAACCTGAATTCATCGACTAATGCGTGTTTTTTTATCGGTTCACATATTATTTCTTCCACAGAACTCTCCATCTTCCTCTCCTGGTCTATTATCCAAGGGGTTTGAGACAAAGTCCTGGACCATTTATTGTAACGGCCAGCAATGTAAATGCTTTCGTGTCTCGAACGTACACTTTTGAATTCTATGGTTGATTCCGGTATCGATGGCATTTCCCCATACTGACTGACAAAATCTTCGACGTCCATTTGCGATAAAATATTTTGTAGATTTTTATTACTTAATTTTACCACCGCGTTCAAACGATTACATTCGTCTTTAACGTCTTCGTAATGGAAATCTATTGTAATCAGCAACGGTGAATGAACGTCGAAACGTTTACCGGTGGCTTTTACTATAGCGTCCTCGGCCATCAGTTTCCAAGCGTCTTTCGCACACACGAAAGCCGTAGGAAACGACTGATTGAACGATATTCTTATTTTCGATACGTACAACGCTATTGAATGTCCACGAATAATAGTGCACATAGGTAAATGAAACGCTAAATTAAATGTCTCCGAATCATAATCGGACGATTTCAAATGAGAAATTATCTGATTGATAACGTCATCTTTTTGCGGATTTTGAAATAATCCCAAACACGCTATACATGGATTGTTTTTATGACGTTTCGGTTCATCTTGTTCGTATTCTGAGGAGGAAATTAATGTTTTAATATTTACAGTGGAAGGTTTTGTAAGGTGTCTAACAGCACATATCCGACAACAGCCGAATTTTATTAAATTCTGTTGAATTTCTTCAACATTTTGATCCATATTGATTTCTGCAAAAGAAATAGGATTTTTAAATGTAACAAAATAATTTGAATAGTTTTAGTACAAATATAAGTAGGTAATCAAAATTTGTGAAACGAGATTTAAAGCTAAGCAAAAAATAAATCTATACTTTTAGATTGCTTTAATTTTTCTATTCATTTTAAAAATATTGTTTTTACTGAATTTTTGAATCGACTAAGGTTGAAATTCTTACACCAGAACTTAAATAATAAACGCTGTAATATGATTTAAAACACACACTACAGCATTATCTAAAAATTGTTTTAAATGAAACAAATATTAACAGTATTTGATTTTTGTATATTGTTTGGCATATTTAAATGGTTTTTTGGTTTTGAATATTTTTAATGTTAAGTTTTATTTTCCAAGTATCCAACAGGTATAATAATACTCACTGGAAAATTACAAATAGGTACATTCATCATAAAATTAAAAATTTGCTCAAAAATATACATATATATGTAAAATATTATAAAAACGGTTAATTAAAATGAATTTCTATCCTAAAGCTTTAGAGGTTAGGTAAGTAACTACTTTTAAAAGTTTAAATGAATACATGTCATTCATAAAATATGTTTAAAAAATAATAATTTTTCATTACAGATATTTCAAATAGAATTCGGAACTTATTACTCTAAAAAAATAATGAAAAACAAGCAATATGCTTTATATGCAATTATGCTTATGAAGAAAGACACTGTAATAATCCCAAAGATAAAAAATAAAGTTATAACTAATTAATGTTTTAAATTTTATCCAAAAAAAGCTAAAAATGTTTATGTTATAAAGGGTTGAAATGGAGTAAGTACACTTGAAAAATTGATTTTATGGCCTTATCATATTTTAAAAATAGGAAGAAATTTGTTTAGAATCAAAATTTTTTCGTGAACTAAAAAAAACAAAAAGAAATCATAATCAAATTTGTTTCAAAAAATTCCAAAAGTAGTCCACTTGTACACCAGTAATGATGAGAAAAAAAAAAAGAGAAAGATTTTTTTTTTTTTTTCATAAAAATATATTAAATAAAATTATTATACAAAAAAATTTATCGGACATTGGCAGCCGATGCATATGCACGCGTCACGCTCAAGCGAGCGCGCGTTTCTGAGCATAAACAAGCTGGGTTACAGGCGCGCTGACGATTGCAGCGGACGCCCTTGAGTAAAGGTCAACCGAACGCGCGGGCGATTGCTAACAAGTCGACTTAATTATTATTGTTGTTGAAAATTGTTTTAGTCTGTAGCGTGTGCCCGTGCAGTGACCGATGATCAGATGGACCGAATATTTCGGGGCATAATGAAGTACAGGCGGACGAACAGGGCGAAAATGGTCGAACAATTCGTCCAGGTGAAAAACAATCCGGAGGTAAGATCATATCGTACGTTTAAATCGAAATATTTACCTTGACGTATCAAACGGACGTCAGCAGTGACAACAATGGTAGGAAAAGAAAGTAAACGGATTACGAGAACAACGTTGACGACCGTCGACGAGTTATCATCATTTATGTTTTTTTATCACCAGAAATCCAAAAAAAACGTGCTCGTTTTTGCCCATAGATAGTACTCAACGATTACTACGCTGTGTTTATTATCTATAATAATTTTACCTCAAAAGTTCATTGAAACCGTACAGTGTTGCCAAATCCTTTTCTATTGTCTTTATCGAAAGGAATCCGTCGGTCATTGCGACTCGCAGGATACCGGAAATCCTTGAAAACCTGCAATATTTATTTATTTTAGATTTTAAACGAAGTCAAGAAGCTTATGATTTTACAATGATGTTTATTTTTTTATTTTTTTTTTCCCTTTCTGTGAACACTTTTTCGTATAGAAATACTTGTCCGAAAGTTTCGATCAGTATCTCTATAGAACCGGAATCAAACCCAGATGGTACTTTAAAGAGGTCATTTTTTCAATTTCTCAATACTTTTTTTAAAAACGCGAAAAAACTGTCGAGAAGTTGACGAAAAACGGCAAAATACGCAATTACTGAAATTTCCGTAAAACTGAAAATTACTTTTTGACATAACTTCTAAAATAATGCAGCAAAAGACTTGAAATTTTCACCAACCACTAAAAATAGTTATGAGAACATTTCATAAAAATTTCAAAAAGATTTGATCAATTTTGAGTTAAGTACGGAATTTTGAAAATTTCGTAAATTTCTCATTTTTTGTTAGTTTTAATGTAATAAAATTTTTGATTTTTGATATTAAGCCTTGAAAATTTAATATTATCTCACTGACATATATGTCTACTTGACCTGAAAAAATCTCAAAAATCGTTAGTCAACTTTTTTTTTATACCCGTTTAAAGTTAGAATTTCGACGAAATTCGTTATATTTACCTAAAATTATGCACTTTAACGTACACATAAGAAAATTAGCCTAACCGATTTAGCTCGGCACCCTGAATTTTTGCATTTTTTTTTCTCATTAATTTTTATATTATTAACTTCCTTCTTTCAGAATCGTTTTATTGAAGAAATGATTTATCGTTTCTTTAAAATTCAATACACCCGTCAAGAGAATCCCACCTGTCGTGCGAAGAACACCCATTGTACGAAGTATGTCCAGATTTTTCTTTTTGAATGTAAACTATGTTTTCCATAGGTAATTAATTTTTTTCGCGCCACCTTAAGGATGACCTGTGATGATACAAACTTTGTTTTTTCAAATAGCACCTCCCCTGTTTTAACTACGGACTTTTATTAGGTCATTTTTCTGTGAATTTTGGTGTATGTATTATCAAAATTCAAACGAATAGCTTTTGAATTATTCAAATTTATGTATTAAGGATAATATTATCCTGTTGTATATTTTAGCTACCTACGTATTACGTCATTATTACGAATCTATAATTTTACCAGTTGACACCTTATTAATTCGTAGTATTGTAAAATATAAACTACTCGTAGGGTTTTAATTTCAATACATCAAAATTTTTCACAGAAAAATGATTTGAATAAAATTCCGTAATTAAAATAGGGGATGACTTTTTTTAAAATATATGTCACTACAAGGCATTCTTCAGGTGACATGAAAAAAAAAAAAGTTATGGATAATATAGTTTTTTTAGTGAATCAAACGTTTCTCAAAGCATTTTTACGGCCAAAAAAGGAGGTTAGCACGCTAAAAAAAATACCATATATATGTACAATTTACATATAATTGGTTTGGAAATATTATCTATTACATTTTTTTATAATATTATTCACTAATAAGAGGCCTGTTTGGCTTTTCAAGATTTTTGTTTGAGAACATCAATTTTTTTTGTTAACGTAATAGAAGTTTTCATCTTATCGTTTTTTTTTGTTTTTTTTTTTTTATAAACTTTTTCATTTAGAAATACTTGAACGACATTCTTAGTGGAGTAAAGAATCCAGTGGTTTTCCAATGATGATTATTTATTTATTTTTATGTCAATTTATTGTTCAATTCGAAAAATTGTTTAGTTTCCGTTTCTGGTGGAAATTTTTGTTCGCATGAAACTTTAAAAAGACTATTTTTTGAAATTCTGAACAGTTTGCCCAGTCATGAGAAAAAAATATCTGAAAACTAAGTAAAAATGGTAATATATGCCTTAAACTAAGATTTTCATGAATCGGTTTTAGTAATTTTGTTGTAACTCTAAAATTGTTAGTATCTTATACTTGAAATGTCCACCAACAATAGTGTACTACAGAGTAATAAAATAATATTATTTTTGAGCTAAATATGGAATTTTCGAATTTACTTGAAAGTAATTTATTTTTAATATAATTTTAAATTACTGATATTATAAGCTGAAAATGTAATATCTTATTCATTTATATGTCTAATAGCCCTGAATTAATCTCAAAAATATTATCTCATATATTATGGTATATACTTAACCTTTTTCAGTTAAAATTCGTATGATATTGGTCAATTTTATTTTATTCAAAGTTAAAATAAAGATTTTTTAAAATCAAAACCTTATTAAACATTTAAAAAATATGAAAAACGTTGAAAAAATGAATAATTATTATTTATTTCAATACAAATCCTGAAAGCAATAATAGTTTAGGATAGGTAACAAAAAAAGTTAAGTATAGACAAGAAAGCCGGACATACTTCGCACCACGAATATTCTTCGTTCCTTGTGTTAGATACTCTTGGTGGATGTGTAGAATTTTAAAGAAAAAATTAATCATTTCTTCAATAAGACGATTCTGAACGAAGGAAGTTAGTAATATAAAAAACCATAATAGTCGTCATTTTCTATACACCCACCAACTACCAAGAGTATCTGATCGGAAGTGTGAAAAATACCCGTGGTGTGAAGTATCCGGATTTCTTGTCTATACTTAACTTTACTTTAGATACTTAAATTTACTTTACTTTACTTTTTTTTATCTAATAAATAATGAAAAGAAAAACAAATTTAATAAGAAAAAAGTGATAGAAAAAATATCCAAAATTTTTTTTCACATTTTTAAAATTTTCTTGTGCTAAAAATGTTTGTCATGTTACAAAATATCTATTTTTAAATTTTCATAAAATTTAGATTAAAAAAATTTAGTTTTCGAGTCTTTTTTTGTCAAATTTTGAGAAAAAAAATTAAATTTTAGAGAAAATTTTCTTTCACTAAAATATTCACCATATAATCTATCTATGTACCAAGTTTCTTAAACATCGTTAAACCAATTATTTTTTTATATGCTTTGAAGTGTTTTATTTTATATTAAATTAATGAATTCTGTCAAAATATCAACTTTAAACAGTTATAAAACAAAAACTTGACTACTTACGATTTTTGAAATTAAACGTTGGTCAGAACCGTTGGTTATACTCGTACATATGTATATGTTTAAATTTTCAAGTCTTAAAGTCCAAACATTGAAATAAAAACTTACAGAAAACGAGAAATTTCCAATATTTTTAAAGTTTTGTACTTACCTTAAAATTGGTCAAATGTTTTTGAAAATTGTATGAGATATGACGTTTTTTACTATTTTTTGTCAATTTTTAGATAATCTAGATAATATGCGCTTCGAAAAAGTATTGAGAATTTTGAAAAACGACTTCCTTAACATTTCCGATCTTTAAAGTTACTGATCGAAACTTTTGATTCAGTGTTTTTATCCGAACTTATGATTACATACATACGAAAAAAAAACACACAGATTTATAAAATCAATACATTCTTCGCTCCGCTCAGAAACAGAAAAATAAACATCATTGTAAAAACACTAGTTTTTTTACTTCATTCAGAATCTAAAATTATGTTAAACATAATATATTACATGTTTACAGTATTGTTGATAACTGGTGAACATTTGAACTATTTTTTAAATTTATAAATATATAAATAATTAAAATCGATTTTATGAAAATTTATTCTACTTCACTGGTGTAATAAATTGACTCTCTGACAAACAATAATGAAACCATATAAATTTCAATTCCAATTTCTTTTCACTTTGCGCAAAACCAATTCGGTCTAACAATATTGCTTCTAATTTTCTTAGAAATGAAATTAATCGACACTATGACACTATAACTGCAATTACGAACAAAAGAAACCATAAAAATACCCGTTTCCATTTATTATATGTTCATAAAAGTACTTATAGTTCTGTCCTAATATACTTTATTTCGTTTTAATTGTACAATTTTTTTAGTTATAACTTAGAGTTTAGTTATAGCTTAGAGCAGTGTCTCCCCCAATTTCATGTAATGGTAATCAACCATTTTTCTCATTTTTGGTTTAGCAACCCAGAAAATGTATTATTATTATAACCTACTCATAATAAATACACATTAAATAATTAGTATTTTCATTTTCATTTCTTGAAATATACACATATATTGGCAAACCTACAATAATATTTCGTGACAGTTTTAAGAACTATAGCTCGGGGATTCGATGATTTCATGTATAATTTAACTCCACTATAATATCATTAATAATGTCTATGTTAGGTATAAACCGTTGTATGAGTAAGTACATTTCTAAATAATAATCAAATATATTATAATAAATATATTGAAAACTCAATTTTTTCAGAAAATATTTGTTTTATTTCTTTTTCGTCATTTTATATTCTGACCTAAGGTAAAAGTGTAAACGATTTAAATGCGGTTCAAAAGTTTAATTCAAGTCCTCCAATGATTAGAAATATTTTTTACTGAGTATTTTAAAGAGGTTTATCAAAAACGGGTTTAAAATTATCAAATATTTTGAATTAAACGAGAAGAAAAACTACTGAAAGTTTGAGTACAACTGTAAAATATGCCATTTACTAAATTGTTATGCAATCGATTTGAGCTGTTTAGTCTTAACCTAAAATAAAAATACTAGAAATTTCAAAGCTTTACCGATTATCAAGAGTTAGTAATATACAGACTTGATAAAATGTTCAAAAAAATTTGATCCCTTTTGAGTTAAACATAGAACTCTAAAAATATTGTAATCATCTCATTTTTTAAAAGTGTTAGTTTCGTACAGTTTTACAATTTGAATTCAATTAACAATTTTATTTATTAAAAAATCACCACATATTTTTCTATCAAGTTCTAAGTTTTTTAAGGATTAACCTCTAAGTAACTTAATGAAATATTTTTAATACGCTTTTAGATTGTTCAGATTTTGATGAAACTTATATAAATTCGTAAGTATTCTTTTTCTGTCAAAATATTCTTCACATTTATTTTCTATAGTTGAAATAACTTGGATATTGGCTAGATGAAAAAACTATTTTTTATACGTTTTATAAGTCAGAACTAGGTCTGTTATTGAGAAAAATAGCTGTTCAGTCAGTTTCTATTTATAAGCCACGTAAATATTAAAATTGATAATTTTCGCGAATAATTAAATCGGTTATTCACTTTTATTACCTATTTTACAACTTATATGGCTCATGACTAGACAATTTTACCATTAATTTGTCCTTAAAGTTTAAAAATATCCAATAAATTTAATGATTTATGATTTATAATTGCTTTCGATTTAATATCAATCATACAACTACAGTGTCGTGAGCCAAGTAAACCAAACATATAGAAAATACTTATAGTTTATCTAAAATGCTATACACGGCTACTACATGACATATCTCGATCAATTTTTATCAATATTCAATGCCTTCTCTATTTCATATCTTCAACAATGGCTAACCCACTATGTGTATATGATCTAAGGTCTTACTCATGGTGTGAACACTTCCTTTCCAATCTTCACCAATCTTTGTTAGATCAGTGTTTTTACAATGATGTTTGTTTATTTTTTCTGTTAAACCTTTTTCCTATAGATATACTTGTCGAAAAGTTTTGATCAGTAACTTTTTAAAACCGAATTTGCCTCTAGTTGTGGTACTTTAAAGAGGTCATTTTTTTGATTTCTCAATTCTTAAATTTTTTTTTTTTTTTTTTTTGAAAAAACTACACAAAATTTGACAAAAAAGACTAGGAAACCATCATTTTTTGATCCGAACTTTATGAAAATTTAAACATAGATAGACAATAATATGAGAAAAAATTTTGTGCTAGAAAATTTGGACATTTTTTTTCTCATTAATTTTTTTCCCCTTTCTTTATTTGTTGGATTAAAAAATAAAATAAAGTAATAAGTAATAGTCTAAGTAAAGAGAAAAAAGTGAGGCATACTTCGCACCCTTTTGGTGAGCGTGTTAAAAATGACGACTATTATTATTCTTTATGTTATTAACTTCCCTCATTCAGAATTATCTTAATGAAGAAATGATTTATCGTTTTTATAAAATTCTACACCCCCACCAAGAATATCTGACCCAAGGAGTGAAGAATATTCGTGGTGTGAAGTATGTCCGGTTTCCCTGTCTATACTTTACTTATCTTTGTTTTACTTTACTTTCTTTAGTTTTATACTTACCTTAAAATTGATCAAATGTTTTTGAAAATTGAATGAGGTGTATGTGCGATTATTTTTAGTAGATGGTAAATGTTTAAACTTTCTAGCTCCATTATTTTAGAAGTTATGTTAAAAAAATAAAATCAAAGTTATGGAAATTCAAGTTATGACGTTTTTTACCGTTTTTTGTTAATTTTTGGGTAGTTTAGACGTGCACTTAGAAAAAGTATTGAGTATTTTGAAAAATGACCTCCCAATAGTACTATATAGACAAAATTTCCGATCTATAAAGTTACTAATCGAAATTTTTGGTTTCCAAAACCCGAAAAAGTCTTTCCATACATACGAAAAAAAACACAGATTTGTAAAACATACTTCTCACCACGGATATTTTTTGCTCTTCGGATCAGATACTTTTAGTGGGTGTGTTGAAAACGATGACTATTATTGTTCTTTGTATTATTAACTTCTTTCGTTCAGAATCGTCTTATTGAAGAAATTATTTATCGTTTCTTTAAAATTATACACACCCTTCAAGAGTATCAGACCCGAGGAGTGAAGAATAACCGTGGCGCGAAGGATGTCCGGCATTCTTGTCTATACTTTATTTTATTATTTATTGTTAAATGTTATGCCATAATTCACGTCCATAAAAATGTGTTCTCCGTTCGGTTTTGAGGACAATAAAGTACAGAGGATTAATATTCTAAGTCTGTGGTGCTGAAACAGATTTGTGGTTTTATTGTTTAATAACTTTTTAAATAATAATATGCTTTGACTAATGTCGTTTTTACTTATAATTTTAGCCCAAAGCTTTATTTTTTACTTGCATGGACAGCCGAATGTTACCTGCCAAATTTACTGAAACCAACATTGGCGATATGTTCATTGGTTAGTATATTTATAATAATTACGGGGTTACATTTAGTTTTTAGTGTATTACTACATTAATTTACAGATATTTTATACAACTCTTTATACATTATGCATTATAAACATTTATATTTAATTAATAAAATTAAACTCGATAACACAGCGTTGAGGCGTTTTTAAAAATTAAAACAGGTTTAAAATAATTGTGCTTTGTTCTACTTCTGATGCACTAATTCTATTTTTTTTTTTTTTTTTTTTTATAATGGTTTTCAATCAGGTATATCAACACGTATCATATATATAGATATTACTAATTAGTGAAACTAATTAATATATCTAAAAATTTAAATAATTATCAAAATAGTACTGTCGAAAACGCAGATTTTAACCCGTGAATAATTTTCGGTATGTACGTATTGTTAATGCACATTTGTACTGTAAACACATTTTTTACACTCATCTAGATTGTAGTAAATTATGTTAGTGTTTTGGAAATACAAAAAGAAAATAATTTTTAATTTTCAAAATGAAATTTACACTTTTTAAACTTGTGTAATGTTTAGTACGGAACGCTGGCAATTTGATTCCTCATTCGCAACATTTCCTCGATGAATATACGACTTGCGAACCAGCAGCTCTGGAACTTGGGTGTGTACAAAACGATATAAGGCATGTTATCGTTTGCGGCCATTCCGATTGCAAAGTAATACAATTATTTTAGCTAATTAAAAATTAATGAACGAAAAGACATAAATTTATTCGATAAACAAAATTAAAATATTCATTTGTACCTACAACAATTAACTATATTAAATATTAGTCAACCGTCTAGTTTAATATCACTAAAATGAAATATCAGACAAGTCTTATAATTTACTTGAAACTGAATCAAAGACCATATATTATTATGTTCCTACAAATTTCGATTTAAAATTTAAATTACTATTTAAATGTTAACTAGTTAATATTTTATATTATATTTTTCCTTTTGCTTTACATGTCATATATAGGTTTTTGGAAGAAAAAAAAATGATGACTCACAAAGATAAGCATTCTTCTCGTTGTCCCGCGATTAAAAAAATATATGTATATTATATTAAAACTTAATTTTTTTTTTCTAATTCATTAACGTATAGTAGTTTCACTGTTTTAATAGTATGCGTTAATTCCATGTTCTGTTTTTTAATATTTTGAGAAAACTTATAGTTTATACTAATAAATTATTGAATTGCTATTTAACTATTAATTATTAGAAGAAAAATAATTTGTGTTTCTTGATTTATATTTTTTTTATGATTATTCCCAGTTGCGTACTAATAGTATTTGTTATAAATTATAATATTAAGTAAGTGATGTTTTTTGTATATATTTGTAGTTCTCATCGCACAGTATTTTGCTAATATTAATTTTATTATGACACGGTGAGTAAAAATAATTAACTATTTTTGACTAGTTGAATTTTAATAATTTTTATTATTAATCCTTTATAAAATTTATAATAATAGTAATTTTATTCGTAATGTTTTATATCGTTGTCAAAATTTAAAATAGACTTAAATATACTACTAAGTATATTGTCGATTAAAGCAGTAACGCACTCAGGAGTGTTATAACCCCTCAAAATATTTGAATTAAATATTATTTACATAAATTCTATGTTTTATTTTTACTAATCACAGTTGTGTATAAATTCATATTTTTTTCAGCATATTTTCGTAATGCACCTTTACACTTTACTATGTTAAAATTCCAGTGTTTTAATTAGCTGAACACATTCACCTTCCACCTCTCCAATTTCGATTTTTTTTTTTTTTTTAATCTTATATTTTTCCTAGATTCGAAGTGGAGCGAAGAAGCTAGTGATTTTACAATGATAATTTTTTTTTATTTGTACACGTTTTCGTATACAAATACTCGTCCAAAAGTTTCGACCAGCAACTTTTTGAATCACAATTTACCTCTGATTGGTACTTTTGAAAGGTCGTTTTTTAAAATTCTCAATATTTTTCTCAAAATTTGGGAAAAATTTCCAAAATTTGATAAAAAATAATCATAGACTATCTTTTGTTAATCCAAACTTTATGAAAATTTAAAGATAAATAATGATGAAAAATATTTTGGCACAAGAATATTTTGAAAATGTCGGAAATTTTTTTTTCTTATACTTATTTCCTTATCAAAAAATATCTTTTACTTTTCTCTATTAATATCGAAATACAAAATTAGCCGAGTTAAAAAATAAATTTATTTTGTTATAATAACAAAGTTTATAATTTTTAAGGAAAATTATCTTGAATAAACTGAAGTTCCACTCATAATCGTCTTACTGAAGAAACGATTTATCGTTTCTTTAAAATTCAAAACACCCACAAGAGTATCCCATTCGAGGAGCAAAGAAAATCCTAAGGTGCGAGGTACGCCTCTTTTTGTGCTGAAAACTATGTTGCAGTTTGAAATTATCCGGTGTTACGATAATAGTTTATTTTTCGTACCATTATCACCCATTATGGTTTTTCTTCTTTTTTAAGTACAATTATTATTTTTAAAACGGTGACAATTTCGAATAAGCATAGCGAGCAAATGCCAAACACAAAATTCCTTTTTTTTGAAAATCACAAAAACTAAAAAAAAATTCTAAGGACATTTTTTTAAAAAAAAATATAAAAAAAAAATCAAAAAATCGTGTGGCCCGGTGAAGTTTGCACGTTTGTAAAAAAAAGTGAATTATCATAATTTAATAATAACTCCCTTCCTCCCTTAATAATATTGTATTTCTGACATTTCTGTACGAGTATAATTATTACTCGAATCGAAATATTTCAATCGATTATTTTACTTTTTAAATTAATTTCTCTAATATTTCGTCATGTATGCAATATATATATATATATATATATATATATATGAGTAATTTAATCTATATAATAATATAATATGTGGCATGGAAAAATAGTATTTAAATTATAATTTCAGTAATAATTATTAACAAAAATTATACTCGGTGAACGCGTTAACGTTTAACCATTCACAGCGTTCGTTTTATTCACACGTTGGTTTCATTCTCAGGCAATGAACTTGTTGCATCTGCTCAGGGACACAGAATTCGCAAGCATCGACAATCGCCGGCTGTCTCCGCTCCGGGCATGGCTGTGCACGCACGGAATATCGTCTTTAGAAAAGTACCAACAACTGGAAGCAGCTGGCTTCGACACACCACTCATTTTTCAGGCTGAAACGCCCTTACGCAAAATAATCGCTTACATCGATCCCGAAAACAAATTTAACATTACCGATAAGTTGTCACAGGTATATTATAATATAATGTTATGTATACTCTTACGTCAAATGAATATTCGATTTTCGTTTTTGACCTTCAATCGGTCAGGTGGTTTATTTATTTATTTATTTTTATTTAGCGTAACGTGGCGTAAATGTTATCCATTATGCGAATTCCAAATGTTTATTAATTGTAAATTTTCTAGATAAAAAAAAAGAGATTAATACAATTTCAAAAAAAATTATATACTGAATGTAGTCAGGGGCGTAGCGTGGGGGGGGTGGCTGAGGAGGCTGAAGCCCCTCCCGAAAATCCAGGAAATCTTAAATTATTATCTAATTAGTTATAAATAATATAAAATATGGGATTTGTAGGTAGCTGGTAGTTGTTGAAAAAAGTAATAAGTGTTAAGATCAGAAGGGATAAAAAATGTTTGTTGAAAACAAGACAAAGACACAAAAAAGTTATAAATTTTTATCATTTCCTTTAAAAAGAAAATCAATTTTTGAGAACGGAGAGAGAGAAAGCGATTGTCCTTGTATCCTTCACTAGTATCTTGAACCATAGGTGCAATTAAGGAGGACTTAGGAGGTTCAGCTATCCTTAAAAAATCACTCACATCCTCCCAACTATATTTTTTGAAAATTTCTGAAGGTTGACATATTTAAGCATGTTAATTGTTAAGCCTTTGGTGGACTAAATCAATCAAATAAACATGTTAGCCCCTTTAAAATTAATCCTAATATTGCACTAATGCATTCAACTGATCAACTGATCCCTGAAAAAAATTCCTGGTTACGCCACTGACACGAGTCATGACTCAAAATTACTCGTGTATATCTTCACTCACTTGCTACAATATCCTCAGTCGACTACGTATTAATTTAAAATAAATATATGAAAATTGTTTTTAAGCTATTTAACTCATATGGATTATTGCCAATCGGTATACTTATTATATATTAAATGGAATCACTTAGACATTCATTTTGTACGGTAAATCCTATATTTATGAGCAATAGAAATCGGTTTTTTGTCGCAAAATAAAAACTACATTAAAATAATCAGCAGCATCAACCTAAACATATTTTCCACTTACAGAGCTAAATTATAAAAAAAATGTTTTATCCAAAAAAAAGAAACTAAACGGAGTATCGTTAGACAATTTTTTCTTGGTATCTCCGCTCCTCTACTCATTTACATTTAAAACATTTATGTCTTTCAAATTATTAGTTAATTAATACCAATTTAAATATCAAAATCTTTAAAGAAAAAAAGTCTCTTTCTGAATGGTTAAGAGGATTTGTTGTCTCCGTCCATTCAACGAATAATATTGCAAAATTACGTTACGCATAGCATCCATTGTTACGTTTAAGTTGATTTGGAGTTTAAAACATCTATTTTATCAACATTAAAGAGAAGAATAATGTTTTTGTAGAAACGACTTACAGATTTTTTTTTAAATATCGTTTCAAAAAGAAGTTACATGGTTTCGAGTTCTAAATTTTTCAAATAGCCGTAATTTCTCTGTCACGCAATATTTTACAAAAATGGTATGACATTTTCTCAAAAATAGCCTTCTTTTTAAATTTTTGTTTAATTCTGAAATCATCCTAAATGGCAAGTAGTTCAAAATCATTTAAACCGTATTTCAAATTTTAAACGATATAAATAATCCATTGAGATGACCTTTATTTAAATGCATATAGAAAAACGTGCGAAGAATATTCTAGGATAAAATAATTTTGAGTGTATGAAAAAAATGTAAGTGTTTTAAACTTACAACAAAAATTTCAAATATTTTTCAAGTTCTATATTTAACCTACAAGATGTCGAAGTTTTTGTTAACGTTATCGAGTCTGTAGTATGACACTTATTACTGTTGATAATTAGTGAAAATTTCAAATTTCTAGTACTACTATTTTCGGATTCACCGCAAAATCTAATGTAATTATATTGTTTATACAAGCACATACTGTGACTGGTGCTCTCGATGATTGTGATATTATATTATGGCGTTCTCTGTTTATTACTACATTCCAATTTTCAAACAAACCGCAGTTTATGAAAATAGCATTTTACCCTGGCCAAAAAAATGAATTGGAGACTGGTGCCGAATTGGTTTCCGCCTGAAAAAGGTATTTTATTAGGTTGAACCGAATTGCATCCGAATCGTTCCTGTTTAATTACGCACATTTTCCTTCTCAATTTCACAAGCTTATAGGACTGTCAACTTCAAAGTAGTACTCAGGTGTACGAAGTACAAATAATGAAATTTAATAAATACAA
The DNA here is from genome assembly GCA_025469315.1 of Stegophylla sp. TES_Ste_2020. Lineage (NCBI taxonomy): Eukaryota > Metazoa > Arthropoda > Insecta > Hemiptera > Aphididae > Stegophylla > Stegophylla sp. TES_Ste_2020. Next base: position 26,810 of record JAIPRM010002751.1, read on the forward strand.
TTTAAAACCGCTGATTTGTAAATTTGAAGCAAAACTTTCTTTTGATATTCAATTCTCCTAATCTTCTCATTAATATACTCAGTCATGTATTTTCTAAGACGTATTTGTTATTTCTTCCATGTTTGCTAATAAATTTTCTTGGATTATTACTTCGAAATTTAATATAATCTAGTGTCTAAATGCTGTTTAAAATACGCGTAGGTATATTGTGTTGAAATTTAAAATTGTGACTATTTTACCTGTACGCAAAAAGGGAACCAATTCGGCTATACCTAATAAAATACATTTTTTAAACGGGAACCAATTCGGTTACTCCCAGAAAAAAGACCAAAGATCTCCCGTGATCCTAGTGAAGCCGGTGTTTATAATCACATAATAGGTAACTTTGTTTGTTATATAGGTTAATACTCTGCAGCAGTTGCAAAATATCGCCAGCTATGGGTTTCTGAGGAAGCGTTTAGAGTCACATGACCTGCATATACACGCTCTGTGGTTTGACATTTACACCGGTGATATATACTATTTTAGCAGGCAGAGAAAACAATTTATTGAAATCAACGAAGACAACGTGGAAAAACTCATCGAAGAAGTCTGTAAGTATTATTGCTAAGGAGCAGCCATTGAGTCTCAGAGTGACGTGTACTTGTGTACCAACTCGTCCATTAACAATTAAACATAATATTGTACACGCACAACACCACGGGTAGGTATAAAGCAGAATTAAATTATCTCTGTTTATTGTAAATTCCAATGCCATTCCAATTTGAACATTCCGACCAAATGCTATACAGGTATACCGTACTTATAATTTTAGTTTATATAACTGCAGTAGTCATTATTAATTTGTAATTGGAAATATTTTTTAATCTTTGTATACATTTGTTATGTTTTTTTTTTTGATACAAATTGTTAACTTTTACATTTTTTATTATTGTTCGCATATACCTATATAAAGTATATATTTATAAATACTGTTTTGTCACTAATAAAACACAAGGGAAATGACGAGCGTGTATGGTTTTAAATTTTGGAGAAACACACAGAATATATAACCTCCATGGCGTGAGCATTGTTTCTTGAATACGTTAGATAAGTAGAGCGTGAAAAACTTAGCTGGTGCTGCTGGGATGCTGCGTGAAAGAGAAAGCAAAATCATTTCTTTATCGTGGTTTTTCATATTATGGCGTGTTCTTTTATACGTTTTTACTTGTCACGGTTATCGCGCGGGAATAATACAGATTTTCCACTGCGAATAAACCAACTCATCAAGGGTCCTCCATATACATCTCTCTGGTTAGTGGTCGTTATGCCTTAAAATTGGTGTTTACACCATTTTCTTTTCAACGCAAAAATAATTAAACACAGGTAAGTGTAAATGCATAAGTAGGTACAAGCATTCATATTTCGAAATATTCGTTTAGTCTTCGTATAAAATTAAGGTAATAAGTAGTAAAATAAATTTAATAATAGTAATAATACCCACAGTAAATTGTCGTTTATATCTATCACATAATATGTATAATGTAAGTATTATAAAATAATTTCAAATTAAAAAGATCGTATTTTTCAAAAACTAAAATTGAAAGGAAAAAAGGAAAGCAATAATTGAGAAAAAAAACATTAACAATACAAGTGCATATAAATTTATGAACGGTTTTGCACAAAACAATACGCAATCAAAAGTTTTTACGAACCGATGAGTATAATTGAATATTATTATCTATAATTTATATGGAAAGAATATTAGCATGTCGTTTAATTGTTATGTCCATATAGATTATAAAAATCGTTTTAATAAATAAAAAAGCCGGACATACTTCGCATGACGGGTGGTATTCTCTTGACAGGCGTATTAAATTTTAAAGAAACGATAAATCATTTCTTCAGTAAAACGATTCTGAACGAAGGAAGTTAATAATATAAGAAAAAAAAAAAATGTTCGAAAAATGTCCAAAATTTTTTTTCATATTTTCAAAATTTTCTTGCGCCAAAATCTTTTTTATAGGATTTTCTATCTAAGTTTAAATTTTCATAAAATTCGGATCAAAAAATGATGGTTTCCGAGTCGTTTTTGTCAAATTTTGGGTAGTTTTTTCCAAAAAAAAAAAAATGAAGAATTGACAAATTCAAAAAATGAACTATTTAAAGTACAATCTAGAGGCAAAT
>JAIPRM010002752.1:0-28966 GCA_025469315.1 Stegophylla sp. TES_Ste_2020
TTTAAATTAAATAATTGTTTCGACTAATTTTAAAGCTTATTTATTTCATTAATACTTTTAAATTAAATAGCAAAAAAAAAAAAAAAAATGTAAATGCATATTTTAAGTGCATAAGTGCTTGCATATTTAACGTTTTTTCAGAGCTACAAGTCCTCTTCTGCTCTAGTAATGATAGTTATAAAAAATTTAAAAAAAAAAAAAGAATAAATACAATTATTATTGTTTTGGTGACACTATTCGAGTTTTATCGACGTCGAGACACAACAGATTTACGACTCGAGCAATGGAACAACAGGGAAAATCGCAGAATAACATGTACACGTGTACTAATTATTATCTAATTACACGCTCGATGCCAATATATTATTTTATAATGTCATTGGAATAAAACAACATCCATTACAATAATAATAATAATTATTATTATTAATATTTATTGCCTTTTTGAGAGTAAATTTTCGCACTGTAGAATATTATGCAATGTTATCAAGCATAGGTGTCGACGGACAACTCGAATGAATCGACGAGGAAAAAAATATAATTTATATTTTTTTTTTTTAAATAAGTTTTCCGAGTATTATTTCATAATAATTAGACTAATTATAAAAAGCCGTACATACTATATTATTATACGCAATAGATCAACTAGATCACCCGGGTAATTTAGATTTTCACAGTCCACAGTCAAGTTGTTCTCCAAAAAGAGAAATATGTCTCCAAAGAGTTTAATTGATGACCTATATTGAAACTTATATTTGAAGTAGAAATCAGAAAAATTAAAAACCGGATGTCAGATTTTTTCGACTATTCTGAGCATTGTAGAGTCTGAGTGGAGCGAAGGAGCTTGTGTTTTTTACAATAATATTTATTTTTTAATTTTTTTTATGTGAACATATTTTCGTAAAGAAATACTGGACCAAATGTTTCGACCATCAACTTGTTGAATCACAATTTGACTCTATATGATACGTTTGTGGGCATTTTCAAAATTCTCAATACTTTTCACAAAATTTGGGAAAAACTACCCAAAATTTGAAAAAAAAGACTCGGAAACTATCTTTCTTCAAACCGAATTTTTTAAAAATTTCAATGAAGATATTTTGGAATTTTTTCTCGGCACTTTTTTTCCCAATGAAATTTTTTTTTTACTTTTCTCGGTTATTAGTGAACTATAAATTTGATGTGAGTTGTCCCATTGAAGAAATTATTTATCGATTTTTTCAAAATTCAATACACTGACAGTCTCTATTCCACTCAAGAAGTGATGAATACCCAAGGTGCGAAGTACGTCCTTTTTTAAACACACTTTTCTCGAAAATAGATAACGACATAAACGCCAAGAATTAAGAACACAGAAGTCAATAAAAACAAACGTGAACCAAAATATCCAATTCGAGAGACTCGATTAACAATAATACCAATTAGGTAATAATATATTTTATCACTGCATTAAAATATTAACGCGTAAGTATTAAATCCGTGTAAGTTATTTTTAAGTTTTTGACGAAATGCGTAGGTAACGTGTAAACACCGAACAAAACTAAATTTTTATCTGAAACGGTTCAGTTATGAATTTAAGTACTGGTTGGGTGAGCGCTCGTGTTCGGACAACTTAAACATAACTATTTCAATAACGTTTCTCATCAATATATGTTATACGATGATTTTCGACCACTCGAGATACCAAATAAACGAATTGCCTGTAACTTGGTCATCGTCGAGTACATTATGGTAATCGACTCAAAGTTTGGGCAATATATGTATGATATAGATACGGCATCCTTAAACTATTTTACACTCCGTGGATACAACTGATGATCTCTTATTTTTATTTTATTTCTTTTACTTTCTGAGCGAAGCGAAGAAGCTAGTGTTTTTAAAACGATGTTTCTTTTTTCTTTATTTCTTTATTTCTTTATTTTTTTTTTGTACACTCATTTTCCTTTATAAATTCTTGTCCAAAAGTTTCAGCCTGCAAATTTTTGAAACTGGATATTTTTCTTGATAGTAACTTTAAAGAGGTCATTTTTCGAAATTATCAATTCTTTTCTAAAAATTTAGGAAAAACAAAATTTCATAAAAAAGTCTTGGAAACTATCTCTCGTTGAATTTTTTTCTATTACCATACATGGAAGAATTGTTATTTATTTTTGACCTCATCATAGACGGATATTTAGTCACATCTGTGGGGAAGGGGGTTTGACATTTTTAACTAACCCATAAGCCTAAGCAAACATTTTGCATGATTTTGCATGATTTACTATATTTTTGTGTAATAAGTGTTATGAGTCCAATATTAGATCATCAGATAAAAACAGCAAATTTGGATAATTCGAAGTCATAACCTCTTAATTTGTGATACGAAATAATATTCCACCGACGTGTCTAATAATAAAGTGGAATCTACAGTACTGTGACAATAAATCATGATATTACTATGAAATACTCAACACACATCAGTTATAAAATAATATTCTTATCTAAGGAAGCTTAAAAAAAAAAATTGATGAGCACAATATCATTGCAGGAATACATTGAAATGTATTTTTATTATTTTTTTTTTTATCTAGTATATCTTGTCTTATTCAGCTCCGCAGCGTCTGTAACGACTGTTGTAAAAACGTCGAATTTTATTTACTTCAATACCTGTCACGGTTTATGACTATTATTATTATCTCGTTTTTCAAAGTCTGGTTGAATTATATGTCAATGTTTATCGCATTAATGTGAAAATTTTACGAAAGTAATAAATTTTAATAATATGATTACTGTTGTTTGGATATCCCGCGTTAATATTGTCCCCAAAGATATTGAAAATAAATAACAAAAAATAAGTAATTTTTTTTTCTGTTTTTAGTTATTAGTGAAATATAAAACTGGTGAACTAAATATATATATATATATATATTATACTAACATAGTTTATAATTTTAATTACATAATAATAATATAATAATAATTTTAATTTTTTTTTTTTAATTTAAGAGACCTGTCCAAAATTTGACAATTCTTTTTTCTTTAATCCAAACTTTATGAAAATTTAAATATAGATAGATAATAATATGAAAAATATTAGGGTTGTTTTCGATTTATGACATGAAGTGAGTGAGAGAAGTTTTGAGAAATGAATTCAATCCCTTATCTGTTTTACCCATAAAATTTCAAATAACAAATAATCAATTTGTGTTTTTAGGTTATGCAAAAAATGTATTTTATACTCTTTTTGGCTGATTTTTTCGTACTATTTTGGCACTACCAGCGTATGCTCTTTGGGCAATGATTTGGTTAAAACGTTTGTGCACTTTTGGGAAACGTCCAATAATACGTCCGTCGACATACGTTCAAAATACTTTAATTTTAATATGCTGTACAAACGATAAAATGTTATAGTAGATTGTTCGTCTTAGATGATATCCAACAGATGAATAATAGATTATAAATTATACAAAATCATATCATGTCTGACCTTATACAGTGTAATAGAGACGAGATAAGTATATATAATATATTGTAGTATTGTAGGTACAATGTAATGTATTTATTTATTAACCGTGAAATAGATAAAAGGCAACTCTAAATGTATTATGTGTGTGCACGCAGTGTATCTAATATGTTAGAGTTATGGCATTCGTAGACTATTTCCTAAGGAGATGAACCTATTTTATCTCAGTGATCGCATAATAATAATAAGTAAATAAATAAGTTTTTATACTTTAACCATTATTGAATACAAATATTATAATTATTACCAATCCGAGAAATAGAAATACATGGTCTTAGCTCTTAATATTCAAAATTTTACCGTTGTATAATGACTGAAGTGGTGCACAAGCACACTGCGACAGATTTTTGAACAATAAAACCCATTTGTTTATATAATTTTAATTTACGATCAAACTGTTTTTAAAACTTTTTTTATCATCAAATTCCTTATAAAATATAATATTGAAAAACGTAATACAGCGAAAATTTATTAAAACGAAACTCTTTACAACGAAAAGCTGTTTATAACGTAAACAATTTAATAAAGGTTAGTTTGCTTTATATAATCCACACATTAATTCATTCTTTTTAATGAATTAGACACTCTCAATAACATGACAATATTTTACATTTAAATGATTTATGTATTATCGGTACAAATGCCATTGTAATATAAAAGAATACGAACGTTATATAAAAATAATATATTAAATGCTTAACAATAAAATAAAAACATTTGTGATTTGTGTATTAGTAAAATGTTGTCCTTTTTTAAAAGCCTCCCTATCACAACAATTTGGTCGCGATATCGTATGCTTTTTTCACAATAAATGTTGTCTACGAATTTTAATGGATTTATAAATATTATTTTAGAATTTTTCCGTAACCGAGTGTTTTTCACAAAAATATATTTGATTAAAGAGTATATGTAAATGTAACTTATGTGAATCTTCGTTTTAAAAAGAATGGTGCCATCCAAAATGGCCGGAAACACTTAGTTTTGGAATGATGGGAGGCGAAGGCAAGTGGAGTCCTCTACCGAATTTGAGTCTATGTTGTACCCTAAAACTATGTCTCTCAAAAAACCTATTGCCTACCGACGTATTCAAGTATCAATAGCATCAATGTTAGAAATATTTTAACATAAATTAATAAGCATGTATGTGTGTGTTGTTCAAAATATTATATGTATAAAATATAAAATATGTGAAATCAATACATATTAGTAATCGTAATATAATTATATTAGACATATAGTTTTTTTTTTATTATGTGTAACTAAAATAATGTAATATAGTAGCATTGTTTTTGTATAATATGTTTTATGTTTACTAATAATATTAGTAAATAATAATAATAATAATAATAATAATAATATGTAAATAAATAATAATTTGTTTTCTTATTTATACAAAAATATTTATAATCGATAAAATTTAAATCAGTATACAATCTCGTTTTACTAGACCTAGTGACGTGACTGAAGGGCCTCACGTCTAATTGCACAACTTCAATTATTAAATCATTTAAAAATAAAATTTACGATTTTTTTTTTTATTTTCATTAGCAAACATCAACGATAAAACTACTTTACTTAGTTTTTTTATCTCTCAAGTCTAAAATTATTCTAATCTTTTTTTAATGCATTTCGCTATGAAAACATTTTTTTATCTAACTGACGTTCGTTTTTGACTTAAGGTGTCATAACCGTATTTTCCACTGCCAAATGTGCACTGACGACTCGAGTGTTTTGTTGGCAGGTATAAATGATGATGACTTATGTTTATCGACTCCACGTCCAATCTAAATACATTGGGTAACTACATCTCACACCAGTAGGTAATTTTACATGGTGGCTGACGAGAGAAACATGATATGATTAACGTTATTTGTGACAGAATATTTATTATATATTAATAATAAAAAAAAAATTCGAATTAGCTATTTGAAATTTTCAAAATAGCTATTTGATCAACGCTTTTATAAAGATTAATTAAAAAATATAATATATGTTTATAGAAAAAAACGAACCGAATTATAATTAATTAACCAAATAATAATTGAGCAACTGAGGTTGGGACTATAATAGAAAAGTACCGCTGAGTCTAGGGTTAAAGGGCAGTGTGTTGCATGGTGTGAACTTTCTCAAAAATAATTTATAGATTTTTCATCGAGAATTCGAATTAATCACCACCGTTTGTTATAAAACGGAATCGACGGCTGCATCTGTAAACGGGCATCGATAGGGACAAGAGTACAACAGGACTAGTTTAGACATATTTTTGTAAATCACAACCTGTTTTCACAAATTTTGAGGACTCGTTTAAATTATTTTATATTATCCGTGTTTGAACCAGAATTTTCCTCCCAATTTCAACAGGTTTCAGACTACCTTTTACGTGGATATATCCTGTGTTACTTACGTATTACAATTAATGTATAATACCATATTACATAATACGATATTATTGCGTATAACAGGTGGCACACAGAAATATTTTGATAGCACACGCAGTTAATAAATGTATTCTACCCACCCTCCCTTAAAAAAAAAAAAAAAAAAAAAACTGTAGTTTATAGAAATTAACTATCATGATTTACCAAACTTTCCCTATGACTCAAATAACCTACACTCGTTCCTTTTTAAACGCTTATACAGTCGCATTACTTGGTTGCCCGCCTGGGCACCATTATATGCAATACTTTGAACCTTTTAAAAAGTAAAGTATAGGCAAGAAAGCCGGACATACTTCGCACCACGGATATTCTTCACTCTTCAGGTCAGATACTCTTGGAGGGTGTGTAGAATTTTAAAGAAACGATTAATCATTTCTTCAATAAGACGATTTTCTGAAAGAGGGAAGTTAATAATGTAAATAAAAATAATAGTCGTCATTTTCTACACACTCGCCAAGAGTATCTGATCCGAAGAGCGAAGAATATCCGTGGTGCAAAATATGTCCGGCTTTCTTGTCTATACTTTACTTTACTTTACTTTATTATTCGATAAATAAAAAAAAATAAATAAAATTTAATGAGAAAAAAATGTGTTAGAGAAGTTTCCAAAATTTTTTTTCACATTTTCAAAATTTTCTTGCGCCAAAATGTTCCTCATATTATTGTCTATCTATGTTTAAATTATCATAAAGTTTGGATCAAAAAATGATGGTTTTAGAGTCATTTTTGTCAAATTTTGGGTAGTTTTTTCAAAAAAAAAATCAAAAATTCAAAAAATGACTTCTCTAAAGTACCAGCAAGAGGCAAATCTGGTTTCAAAAAGTTGCTGACCGAGACTTTGGGACAAGTAAATCCATACGAAAAAGTGTATACAGAAAAAATAAATAAACATCATTGTTAAAACACTAGTTTCTTCACTTAGTTCAGAATCTAAACTAATATAAATATTATAATACATTTAACGATTTGTTATCGATTTGTATGAATAAATTAATTTACATTATAATATAGTGAAAAATTACTCGTAGGTAGCTAATTTAAATTTCAAATACGACTTGTTTTGAATATTTGTCCAATTATCTTCATGTACGATGATTGCTATTTTTTTTATATTGTATACACCTTATGTGTACGTTCAATTAACCGGAATTAAATGTTCTAAATAAATGTAAAACAAGCAAATAAAAATGTCAAAAATACTCATTAATCTTTACAAATTATTGCTACAAAAATCCATAAATTGTGCTTACCTTCAAATAAAGAATAATAATAATAAAACATTAACCGTGTATAGAAAGTGTCCTAAAATAATTTATTTAAATCCATTCAAGGGCATTTTTGTTTTCACTTGAACTTAAAATTTATTAATGAAACAAAAAAAAAAAATTCAAATGTTAACACTCAATAATAAAATGTAGAGAACTGTTATGTATATATTATATAGGTATACAAAAAATAAGCAAAATATCAATTCACAGATATTATACATTTATACTACATAATTATATAAAAATATTAAAATAAAACTTAGTGTGAAGTATTAATAAAATGACGACCGTTGACCGATTTTGATTTTAAAAATCACCTTCTGCTGCTAAACAATAAATCAATGAATAGAAAAATATTTAAATAAGGGATTCAATGTACGAATTGAGAAAATGATCGTTTTACATAGAGAATATAATTAGAGAGACTGTTTAAAATGAAAAAAGTGTACATAGATATGCTAAAAAGTGAATTCTATGTGTTTGTTTTTATTATCTAGAATACTCGTGTATTTTTTTTAAATCTATTCAAACATTTAAGATATCATTAAAATTATTTTTATTTATTAGATCTTGAGCGGAGCGAAGAAGTTTATAAATGTATGATGATGCTTTTTTTTCGTTCTTTAAACACTGTTTTGAGTATTGAAATACTAATCCAAAAGCTTCGATCAGCCACTTTTTGAATCAAAATTCGGCTCTAGATGGTACTTTATACTTGGTATTTTTCGAAATTCACATTCTTACAAATGGTTTACACTTGTCGTCATTGTTGGACTCCTCTAACCCCTAACTCGACCCCTACTCAAGGCCCCGACTCTTTAGCTTCCCTACCACCCCTACCCTACCAGCTGTCGAGTGTGACCGTAGCAATCACGATAACCGTGGTAACGTAGTAATTATTGTTACGTTGGTATTGTATAATAACTGAACTTCTCCTCTGATGTTATCTTTGTGGAAAAAACGATTTATCGTTTCTTTAAAATATCACATCCGAAAAGCGAAATGTATCCGTAGTGCAATGTCACAAAAAAAACGGTAAAATCTACCCGGCGGTTGTCGAATTTTAAAAAGAAAATTTTCACATTTTTTTCCACCGGCCAGAACGAAATAATATTTCTCTCCGTCCTCTCGAACCCGACTTCTGGCATGCAGCCCGCACCACCGGTTCACACCTGTTACGCATATAATATAAATAATAATAATAATAATAATAATAATATAGTTTTTGGCTCCCGTAGAGGTCGCCGCGGTCTATTTTCGTTTGCGGGGTATTCGGTTTTTTTCGTCGGTCACCGCACGCGTGAAAAGTGAAACGGAACAACGCTAAAACTGGCCGCATTCTATATGCATGCGAATCACGTACACCGCGAAACCGCCAAAACTCAACCGCCGTCACGATAAAAACGTGTGTACGCGATATTATTTATAACGGAGCGAAAATACCCGCGAAACGACAAGAGTAAAATCGTTTTGTAATAATAATACACGCAAACGCGTCGGTAAAATGACGTCGTTCGAATCTTTCTTGAAAATAAGAGCTGCTAAAATCTGCGAATACAGTGTACGGTTTACATCCGCGATCGTCACGCGACCGTATACCGTGTTTTCGGGGTCATGACCTGCACACCTGATAATAATGAAACACTGTGTTTGCGATACATTTCCTACCCGTTAACGGTTTGATGATGCAGATGTATTGGTACGTTAATAAGGGCAGTTATACGTTTCCGCCGCCGAAGTTACTCGTACCTTTCCTTTTCCGCCAAATGATATTTTTATATTATATGTAATTTACTGTAAAATAATAATCACCGATATTTGTTTGATATTTTTAAACAGTTAAGTCATCTATTGACAGTTCGCATATATTTATTCTAGTTATAGATACGTTAGATTAAGTAATTTAAACAATGCTAAAATGTCATGTTATTTATACGTTTAATTATTTAATTTTTTTTTTTTTTTTTATTTGTATTTATATATTTTGAGTTAGTAAAAAAAAACACCAATAAAAAACAATCTAATCAGTAATATCAAATATATACATATACAACGACTGTGTCATATAAATATAATAAAAACTCTGTTGTTGTAATATGCATTAAACTTCGTCACAAATTAGGTATTTAAGAAATTACTTTACAAAAAAAAAAATAAATAAATAAATAACCGGGTAAAAATCAAATCACAAATCGTACTAACAAACTAACTTGATCTAACTGTAACAAGAACAACCTATGTATAAGAGAACTGTTAACAGATAACTTAAAATTCTTCAAAAAACTTAAAACAAACTTCAAATTTTTATATACCTATTATTTATGAAGGAAATTAATTTTTAACAAACTGATGAAGTCAAACATTTGTCTTTAATCGATTTAATACTCCTTGGTTCTTGCACTCCCAAACTTTTGAAAGGCCCTTCTCGAACATAATGAGTAAAAGAAACAAAATTCATCCCAACCCCTTCCCCCATATATATATATATATATTGAAGCCCTTTCAAAATCATGTGTTTCAACATGTTTTAATTTCTAAATGGAAAAAATTATATTTACCAACAATAAACCACTTACATTAAAAATAAATTATAAAAATAACTAAATATTTTTACATTTCAATAGATTCACACATTCAGTGAAATATTTTGGCTAACCTTCTGGTGGTTGTTTAAAATATTTGGCACCACACTAACCACATACCAATACAAATTGTAAACAGGTGACGTATAAGTAAGTATACGAATATAACATTAATTTCAAGTGTCTGGTACACAAAAACTCACCTGTGCTACCTTCGATACCTAATTATTATCGTACATTGTACAATGTACGGCATTTATACAGATAAAAAGTTTGTATTGACTAGACTAATAGTTGGCCTACTTATTGGTCAAAAGAACCAAAGATTAGCCATTACAACGATTAAGACTTTTTTGAGAGCCAGATTTTTTTCTTCAAGCGTTTAGGAATTGGTTTTAATTAGCTACCAACATAAAAAAAAAAACTAAATATTATTATATTCATAATAAACTCACTTTTTAATAAATAAATTAATATATTATATAATTAGAAATATGTCAAAGAAAGCTTATAATGTAATTTCAAAGTGATTTTACATTTCCTTTGGAAGTTTGGATAAGTCAAGTTTGTAAATTTTTATTTTTAATTTTAAACAGAATTCTAGATTTTCGTCCATAAGTCGATTTCTCAATATTTACTTTTGATAAGGTTCATGCCCAGTTCGAATAAATATGACGTGGAGGCGGCGAATAGTGAAAGAACAACACAAATGCTGGTTTTTTAAATTGATCATAATATTAATTAGGAATACTATTCCAAGTGTTGAAAATAATCATGTCTTCCAAAGCAGACCACTTATGCTGTGAACTAAGATTATATTTATTTTTCTTAAATTTTTCTCAATCAGCAATAAGGCGTTTATATTATTTTAAATTCCATAAATCTTTGTATTTTAATTTCGGTAAAAAATGATAATGTAAAAGGGTGAAAAATTCAATTTTATTTCGTCAGCACTCAGAGGGTGTTCAACAAAGGCTAAAGTCACTATGCTAATTCTGAAATTCCAAAAACTCCGTAGAAAAACTTCCTTCATATTTAAAATTGTTGTTTTTAAATAATTAACGTCGATTACCTAGTTGTTTTCTTGGTGTTGTTTCAGAAGACTCGGGAATGTTTTTCTTTCAAAACCTCGAGTAAAAGAGATAATTTGTTATCGAATGAAAAAATAACTTCTTTCAACAGCGAAAATATATTGTGTTTCCCTTCTTCTATGGTTTACGGTAAAGATTATTTAAATGAGGCGTAGTGTCTACCAAGAAACCGTGGCAGAGCCGCACTTAAAAAACACGCGCTATAAAATTGGCTAGCCGAAGACATTGGCAAACGCGAAATTGGTTAAATTTAAAATTACAAAATTGAAACATCTTTTTTATATCGCTAAAATATTATATTGTTATAAACACTATAAGTCAAGTTGTTATTTTATAATATAAAATGAAAGTAAACGCATAAAACCGAGTAAAGTCGCCAGGGACGCGTAAAAGAATACTTAATAGAACAGTTGAATTTATGGTACTTTTACATTCCTACTATTTAATACAATGGCAGACTCATGTTTGCACTTCCATGTGTACGTATTACAATACACAGATGTATTGAAAAACTTTTCATTTTTGATTACACATAAACAAAGATATACATATGTATAAACAATATAAATGTATAAATATTGTAACATAGATAGTGTAGTACACAATATAATAATTAGTTGTATTTGTTTTCAGATTTACGTATGATTTTAAGACGGGTTCAATAACCAAAAGAGAACAATACAGATGCAAAGAACAAAAGATGAAAGTTAATATGTATTACTCGGTTTTTATAAATGGATTTGATATAAACACAGGGTGTCCCGGTACGATTTGACGAATGCAATAACTTTTGTTCTATTAATAATTTTTAACGTTTTTGATAATTATTACTACATCATTGAAAATTCAAATAGCGCAATGCTATAGTAATAATTTTCAAAAAAAAAAAAAAAAAAATGTTAAAAATTATTAATAGAACAAAAGTTATTAAATTTGTCAAATCGTTCTAAGACACCCTATATATCGAATTTTATATATTTTTTTTTATCTTTGATAAATTATCACATTTCTAACAATCAATCGGTTTAAGTCTTGTTTTACATTATTGAAATCATTAAACTTTTACACATAAATAAATTAAAAATTAAAAACGCATAACGTCTTATTTAAAAATTGAATAATAAAGGTATAAATTTAATTTGGGTGAAATTCATTGAATCAGAAAACTTCTCGACGAACATTAGAGTTACGTAGAACGTAAGTAGAGCATTTTTTACTAATGTAATTTTTAACTAAATTTACAGTACTATTTAGCGAAATTAAATCCACAATTCACACAGACCACAGTGTTCATCAATTTTAGTTTTCACGTATAGGCACACATGTTAATTGAATGTCTAGTGAAACAGAAAATTATATTTCTTTTAACCGTAAATTAATAATATTTAAATTTTTTCTGTAAAGTGAGCCGATATGTAGCGCACTGTACCATTTGCCAGTGGCTGGTTCAATACGTAGTAATAATTTATACATTGGAAACAAGAACGCCGGAACATATATTTTTTTCTTATACCCTTATACTGTACATTACGTATGTGCATTACATATGCATTACATGTACAAACAGAGTACATATTATGTAAATAACTACATATGTAGTTATTTATAAATGATATATGTTGTATCGACTATTGAAGGACAAGGAGTGGACGAAATTAACTTTGTGTTACATATTACAGGTTTGGAATTAGTATGAAAATATTAAAGTGTGTACGTAATTTTTCCACTCCAAAAATTTCATTGCCCTGGGCAAAAGACTCTGGCCTTGCTCCCTCTAGCTGTAGCGCTGTTTACAGTTATATTTTAGTCAAAATTGTAACTACCGAAAATTCTATAATTACCTATGCCCAGGCCTAACACTTCTGTAAGTTCAAATTTCAACATAAAATATCAAATAATAACAATGGAATCAATATTTACCCCATGCGATAATATTTGGTGGGGGAGAGCAAAACATACACTTGCTCTCCCTCAATAAGATTCGGGGGTACACTGCCGGAACCCCGGAAACATGACAAATTTTTAAGTGGTATTTGGGGAGGTTATGGACTCCCCCCCCCCAAGCTGAGTTGAAAAAAACATTTATTCTTTTATAAAAATTTTCCCGATTCGAGCACGGCATTTATACCATTTAAAAATGGTACGTATGAACCATTTTCTTTGTAGTGCCGGCGTGTAATACTTATTCAAAAATAAAAATAAATTTTAAAAACTGATTAAAACAATATTTCTTTCATTTGTCACGTCTTTCGGTTACACCCTGTATACACGAATACGCGTTTTGCTTACTTACGATTGAGTGTGACGTTTTTATTTTTCGTTGAAAAACACATATTCATCGCGACTCGATGTGATAGACATAGAAAAACACTTACAGTTACAATAATTGGATTAATAATAATATGCGAATGCTGAATTGTTAAAATTTACGATTCCGAGAAACACAAATTTAATAAAAATACGACCGCAGTATCAAACTAGGTCGTTCGTTAGAGTTGAAAATTTGTCATTTACGCGAACTCAATCACGAGTACGTGATATATTGTTTTTATAAAAACCAAACGACTAAACAGTGAATAACGTTTTTTTTTCTTTCTAGGTTTTTGGCATCATTAAACTACGAAGCAAACGTATTTTATGAATTTATTCGATGTTTGTGCCACTACCGTTAGTATACATTTTATACATTCATTATTCATTATGTTTGTTATAGAATGTATACGAAAATTTATATTAAGTCAGACGCTTAGAAGTACATAATAATTTATATCTTATATAATTTATACTTCTTCTGACCGTTTACTATTTTATATTTTCCAAACGATTATTTGCCAAAAAATGCCTGGAAAAGTCACCCCAAAAAAATCATATTTGTGACATTATAATCCTGATTATGTTGGTATCAATGATAAATAACTATTTAATTTTAAATGAACATGGAATTCAAGCAAAATTTAAACTGAGCTGAATAGCTAATATTTCATAGTGTTTTTGCCTGGAAGTCTTTTATTTGAAAATGCAGACAGTTTAAAAAAAGACTTTGATCAAAAAGTATCTACAAAAACGAACTTTTTATTAACTTTCATTTTAGTCACACGTAAAATAATTTAACTTCACAATATTTAATGTTTACATATATATATATATATATATATATATGTGCGTGAGTGTGTGTGAATTTTGAAAATCGTAAACGTATCTCATATGTGATTGATTAAACGTTATCCATAAAATGACACAAAATAAATTATACCAGTCGCATGAAAAAAAAACAACCGAACATACTTCGCACCATTGCCCATTGGTATTCTTCGCTCCTTGAGTAGGACATCAAGGATGTGTTTACTTGTAAAGAAATAATAAATCATTTTTTCAATAATACGATTCTGATCGAAGCTTCAATTTATATAAAAGATATTTAAGTATTTAAAAAGAAGAAAAAATTTGCGATTATTTGGATGGCCATTGTTTGAGCTATTTTGTAATTCTAACTCTAAATGTTATCTAAATAATGAGCTAACTGTGAATTGAAAATTATAACCAGTATAGAAAAACAAATGAGAAATATTTTGGCGAGAGAAAATTTCTACTTGGGTTAGAATAAAACGTTTTATGATGTTTTGATTGAAAAAAAAAAAATCATTATTTTACATAAAAATTACTAGTTTTTTATAAATTTTAACTTTAAATAACTAAAAAAAAAGAAGTCACTTTATGATTTGTGATATTTTTTTTTCAGTATCATTAGTAATACTTAAAAGTGTGTGACTCAATGCCTAAAATTTTTGTGTTTGCTACTGTGCACACAGTAGTTTTTATTTATAATACACTTTAAATTAAATTTATAAAAATTAATTATTAATTTATTTAAATTTAGATTCTAATTGGAGCGAAGAAGCTAGTTTCTTTTTCACAACGATCGCTCCGCTCAGAATCTAATAGGTATATTTTGATGGTCAATTTTTCAAAATAACGAATGTCAACCGAAGAGGATATATTATATCCATGACAATATGCAGGACAATGAAAATACCTGTACGTATTTATGTTAATAATAGCCGATTAACCTCAGATCAATCATTTAGAAATCGAACCGCAATATTAATAATACTATAGGGAACCTTGAAGTGAAATATTATAATGCCAACGTAGTTATTATATGATTAGCTCTGATTCTAAGGTCTCTTCAAAAATAAATTACATAAAACAATATTGAAAACAAGAGGTCGTTTCATCAGCGTTGATTAAAAATTGGTTTTCATCATTACTATAAATACTAATATCACCAATAACGGGAGACAAAAACTGTTTTAAATCACGTATTCGTTCAGTAAAACACATTATTTGTCCTCGACGGTAACCATAGAATACACGTTTAACGTAAAACGTATTTACAAAAATTTCTCGCAAAGACTTTGGAGACTTGTAATGGTATCAAAATTCGGTTTATGCATTAGCCAGATAATCATAATCCAGATTACGGTTTTAGTTCCTTAACAGATAGTCTGTAAGAACATACGGAGCATTGTATGTTCATCAAAACGCATAATAATTGAATATTGTTCAATAAATGTTCCTATAATATTAATCGTCAAAGCCCCAAAGCGCATTTATAATATACTGTAAAATATCCCGGGTTTCTGAATCAGCCCTACAAGTGAAGCTAATGAAAGAACAAGCAAATGAAAACAACCGCAGACATACTTCGCACCACGGATATTCTTCACTCCTTCGCTCTTTTGCCCTTCGTCAAATTTTAGGTAGTTTTTCCCAAACTCTGAGAAAACTACAAATATTTTCGGAAAATAACTTCTTAAAAGTACCATCTATAGGGAGAATTTTGATTCAAAAAGTTACTTATTAAAACTTTTGGACTAATATTTTCATATGAAAAAGGATTTCAGGAAGAAAAAAAATAAATATCATTGTGTAAAAATACTAGCTTCTTTGCTCCACTCAAAATGTAAAGAGGGGGGTGCTATCAAAACGAAATATCAATTTTAAAAAGCAGCACAACTATGGCTCTGAAGTTGCAAGAGTTACATATTTTTCTATTTTCTCGTGATTTATAGCAGATCAAGCTAAAAATTCGAATATACAATAGTGAATTTGAAAATCAAAAATTCATATTTGGTTAATTTTAGTGTAAAAAGTGCGTATTTCAATAATTTCCATAGGCATTATTTATGCATATTTAATAATTTAAAAAAAAAAATTGATTTTTTTCTTTTTAACATATGTATTTCATATATACTTCACAAACACTGAAAATATATTTTTTTACCTTCCGACATTTTCAATTCAACAAGATGTCAAAACGCGTACCAGTTTTCCGAAAATTTACATATTATATAGTTTATAATTTTATTTTTGTATGTTTTAATATTTTTTTTTTCTTTTCATACTTATTAGTATTTACATACTTATTTTTTTAAATTTTGAATAATTTTTTTGCATATTTACTAAATTTTGTTACATACCTATTTATCATTTTTTAATGCATATTCCATATTTTTTCGCGAATATTTTACTTTTTTTAGTTTGTATAACTTCAGAGCCCTGGGCATAATCTTTAGGAAACTATATAACCATTTTATATTTTTCATCATGAAGACCGCATTCCACCCCTTATCCTTCTTCTGACATTTTTAGCACTGTCGATAAGTAATTTACGAGAAGTCACGAGAAATTGAATGACAGTAAATATGAACTAATATAAAGTTTACTATGGTATTGTGGGCGAGCGACCAGTATACGATAAAAAAAAAGAAAAAAAAAAAAGCTATACCAACGACTTGTGCTATACGTCATTCCACAAGTAAATAACAAATATTACGTAAATAACAGCAGTTAACTGAATCTCAGTGGGTGAATTTTTCGACGTTTTACACGTCACCTCGATTTCAGTTTGTTACAATTTATTTTTATCGTGTTTTTCCCTTTTATTATTTTAATTTTATACACATAATGCGACAACCATGTTTTTTGACGTTATGACATGTCGAAAAAAAGTTAATTGAAATAGCTATGCCATAGCCAATAACATAAGTAATTCAAATAAATGTTTTATAGAGTTTTTTTTTTATGTTTTATTTTTATGTAAACGTCCAATTTACCTCGATGTAAAATTCACCATTTAGTTTTTTCATGAAAATGCTAAACGCTCGTGCAGGTATAACAAGAAATATTTCAATTCTTTTACCAAAAATCATATTGCTCGGGTAAAAACAAATTTAAATATTTCCACACACGAGTGGTATATTATTATGTTAAATGTGTGTATGTAACGTTGTGTACGAGCATATTGCATATTTCACTGGTCGAATTTAATTACTGTTCATTGACATGGTCAATGGCTGTAGTGTGGGTAAATTCCGGTATCCACTCTAAATATCCCAGAAAATTGTAACCGAGTAAAAATATCAGGACGGAGATAATATTCTTTGGGGATATGTTTTAAGGGGATGAATACAACTAAAAGAATTTGATATTAACATGATTTGTAGTCTGTATAATAATATTTTATTGTATTAGAGTTATTAGACATTGTATTACTTGATTTAAATGAAATTCGTTCCGGTTCCGAGACCGGTTCTTTTAGGTTCGGTTCCAGTCCCTGTGTTGTATATATTTAGTAAACAATTAATACGTAACTGAGAGTCAATAATTTTTTCTTCACTTATTTTAAAACGCGCAAAATTTGTCCCATATCGAATTTTAATATTATACGCCCGGTTTTTTTTTTTTTTTTTTTTTGCCACGATTCAGTATACTGCCCATATCAATTACACATCAGCATTCAAACCGTGCGAGTGATTAAATAAGTATTATTGCTTTTTTTCTGCCGTTTTCTACCGTAAACAGTAGTAGTAATCCCCGCCGACACCGACTAATCGTTTGAGCTGAGAGTTGAGAGCGGGGGGGGGGGAAAAACATTTAAATTCATTTGCGATTATGCGGCCAACTTGAACGTGTCGAATTACGAATTATTATCCTTGTCGTCTAGACCCTAGAAAACACTCTCAACACAAACAGAAAACTACACGATAAGATGCCGTTTTATGCACTTCGAATAATACTCAAATAATAGCTGATGATAAATACTTAATTATAGCCGATATGCACGTGCATGATTCATTATTTGTATAGGAATAACCTTAGAACTGAACATTCGGGAACAAAATGTCGCATGGGCGTAGCCAGAGGGGGGAAGCTAAGGGGGCTATAGCTCTCCCCATTGACTGTGTTCTCAGTTATTCGTATCATATTGTTTGCACTTTGGTGGTTAGTAAGTAGTAATTTTTTTTTTAAATCTTTAATAGGTTACTTCGTTATTTTCACAAATTTATACCATATTAAATATGACAAACAACAAAAATACATATCAATAGCACTGTGAACCTCATTCCATTTGTAGTTGTCGTCATATTAGTAGTGTTTCACATCATAAATAATATATTTATCTTACTCTTTTTTATTTTCCCATAATGAAAACTTCGTACAGAATAACAAATTAATAGTAATAAGAATACTCAGTGTGAATAGAATAATTAAAAACAATAATGTGTACACCGAGATATCAGCATTTATTCAACATCACAAATAACAGAAATATACATAAATTTCAAATAGTATTTACATACTTATAAAGGAACAAAATTTAAGTTCTCTACATGTGTAATATGGTATCTTAGCCCTCCCTATAGAAATATAGTGGCTACGCCACTGAAATGTGAAACTTATTTTCAGTTGCATTAGGCGAATTGGTCCGTTCCTCATTCGCCAACACTATATTTTGCTTTTTTTTTTCGCTTTTTCCAATTCACCGATTTTTTTTTTACAAATATTAAATATGTATCAAAAGTGAAATTTCATTTAGCGTTAAACTGACCGCATTATACTTCATCAAATACAAATTATATGTACATAGGTAGTAGGTACTATACATAGGCGTTAAATAGCAATAAATATACGCAAAAAAACTAATTGAATATACGCACAAAGTATTTCAACGATGAAATTCAATTAATTTTGATATAAATATATCGATTATAAGATAAAGTCATAATGAATAATTAGAAGATAATACAATCTGTACGGGCAATTGCAACACTATATTTTATTTTATATACACAATTTAAATTAATATTCACATTGTATTAAACGGTTTTATAATAGCATTGGATACAAATGAAACTGAGTTATTAGGCCATAAAAATCTATATATATATATAAGTTTAAATAATTCAAAATTTAAAACCCGAGAATTATATTTTAAATACGGTATTAAAAATGTCGTTTAAGTTGAAATTATAATTAATTTTGAATAATATTTTTTTCTGATTAGATTATAGTATAGAAATATATTTTGAAAAATGATGGGTACAAGAATTTTGTAATTATAGTAATTATAGATAATGACAAAAACCAGAATATTAAATAAAATTATAATACTTTATAACGTTATCCACTTGTTGTATAATCGTCTGATTCACGAAATTGTAAATTTTTTTACTCTGTTAATGTGATAATTTCATGAAATGCGACCGTGTTTGTTTTGATAAACTACTTAACTACCCCCAAAATTAAATCATAAATAAAATAATATCAATAAATGACAACGTTGCATAGAAAAACGTACGCAACCTGTTTTAAATTAATACCAATTTGTTCGATTAATGATCATGAATGTCATGGGCAGGTTTTTCAGTATATTCAGCTCATAAATTGTGGAAAAAAGTCATACAAATAAATGTCCATTTCATAAATCGGACAAATGTTCCTTTGGGGTGTGACACATTGTCATATTTTTTAAAAGCCAACGTGTAGTAAAGAACAATTTTAATAGTTACTTTAATACTTTTAAGTTTTAATTGTACATATCTGAGTAAACACTCAAATAAAAATACTCTTAAAAATATTATTTGGAATCATCTCGAATATTATTAACGAACATGTTTTCGATTCTCGAATTGTAGTCAATCAATACTAATTATATTTAATCGAAAACATAGAAACAAGTGTCTATTAATAGTACTATACTCCAATTTAAAAGCGTCATTAATAATTATTATTTTAACACTATTTGAATAATTGTTTATTGCACTCTAAAATTATAATAAATCAAAAAATATGGTTAATTGATAGGTAAATAATAAAAATATTTGCATATGAAATTAGTTATTTGCATAGGGACGAAGAGAAAAAAAAATACTCTATTGAATAAATAATATTGTCGTTAAGTTTCAATTAGTTATAATTGGCAGAGTAATGGATTTTCAGAATAAACAAAATAGTTTTGGTTTTAATACAGTGACGTGTTGACGACGTTTACTATTTAACCACGTCCCCTAAAAATAATATTATCTAAAGAAATTTGAAAAATTTGAGATAAAAATAAAAATTATCCAATGATACAACACTTGTTGATGATTTCTTTATAATAAGAAATCAACACATTTAGCATAAATCGAATACCTCAAATATTTTTTATAATTTTTTTGTAATACCTATTTAATTGTATAATATCCTCGATAAGTATATAATTGTTAATGAGTACACTTGTATAAGAATTGATTTCGAATTCAACAACTAGGCATCATTTTTGTGAATTTAAAATTTTTAAATTTATGAAGTGATTTTGCATCACTGCCATGTCATATTTATGATGGAATATGCACTTAAAAATGTGTTGAACGCAAATAAAATATGTTTTTCAATGTAAAAAACTGAGAATACGCAAAGAAATGCTGTTTAACTCGTAATTCAATGTTATAGATTTATTGAGCAAGTATAAGTATAATAAATATTCGTCTGAATCAAGTAGTAATACATAATCTAGTGAACCCCAAAAAAAAAAAAAAAAATATTTAATTGCGACAACTTCCGCCACTTCCGAACCCTTAGGTTAGGGGGGGGGAAACCACATGGTTGAAAACTATATTATATTCACGTGACGTGTGAACAGGTCTTTCTTCGGCTAACTGCGCAATGTACAAGTTCATGAAAACGTATAATTTACTACAGTAAAAAGTAAAACCCGTGTTCGCACAGTGCTTTAGTAAATATATTTCAAAAAATTTATTGTTGATCGTTAATTAATATTCCTCGTCGGACAGTATCGAGTACGCTTTGAGAGTAACGTCAAATTCATCTATGGCGATAAAAAAAAAGCACCCTCCCAGGTATAATTAAATTACAAATGACCACTTTTGAAAACATTACAGAAACTATACTTTTAACGTTTTTCTGACTATCACATATTCTGATAATGCATAGTCTTCTCTATATTCATGTATGAAAACGCTAGTAACTTTTTTGACCAAAGAGGTTAGAAATAATTATATTGTAAAAACGCCAAAGACCACAATTCCGGCGAAAAAGGCATTATTAATTATAAATCAATTATCAAATTATTAACTAATATTTATTTATTTATTGTATCACGGACATATACAGTCCAATAAAATAGTAATTATACATAATATATATACAACTCATTTACAAAATATAGTAACATAATATACGAAATGTTTAAATACAAGCAAAAGTTAAAATGTAAATGGTGTAAAGAGAAAAAAGAAAAAACAGAACGTGAAGATAAATTAAATAAATAGAAAAATGAATACAAAGTAAAAATATGCAGTATTTTATAGTTTAATTAGCTCTCTTGAAAAATTGTAAAAAATCACAGACTGCTTTTTTCGTTAGGGGTGGCGTATTATGTTCATAAATACGTATAAAGATATAACACAATAATAATTAATGAATTATTATAGATCAACATGTAGAATGATGTAGGTAATTGTGGATCATGAACCATCCGACCATCGCTAGGCATTTTTTCGCATCGTAACTCGATTGGTGTTCAGTTTGATTAACATTTCTCCGACAGGTAGCACAATTATTTGTGAGCCACTGTTCCACACGAATCTAAAACATAATTTTCTTATGACGTAAGTAATAGAATACTAATTATTTTCGTTAATCGTTTGTTATTAAAGCATATTATTATCATCTATAACACATGCTAGTGTTCAATCTTTTATTCGCAACGTGTTACTAATTGCCGATTTCACAGTAATTTTCTCATTAAATAAATCGAGTTCACACTTCACACAGATTCCGTCACTACTCGATTACGCAATCTTCGGAGTTTCGGTTAAATTCGAATCGATTGATTTGCTGACAGAAATTCGATCGAAAATGGAATGCAAAGCTCTCCTGGCTGCCGTCCGACGTGAGCATTCGGTTAACCGGTTCGGATTACTCGGATTAACATATTGGTACAAGTAGTATAGACTCAGTGTCAGTATACAGACGTAGGGCCTAAAAATTATCAAAACCATCTAATATTTTTTGATGCTTCAAATTGATTTTTTTTTTCACAGTGAAGTTATATGAATAATTGAATTTTATTATTTCCGAAAGGAAAAAAAAAAATGATTAATAAATCGATAACCATTGGATAGGTGAACTTAAGGTCAAGAAAAGGTTTTTTTTTCATATTATATACAAGATAATATCACTTATTAACGTTGAAAAATATGTTGTTTTTTTTTGATAAAGATTCCAAACGTTTCAAAAGTATAATATGTATTATGTTCCACAATTCACGTATATTTTTCAGAATACAAAATATATTCAAAAAGCCTTTTTCAAAATTACTCTAGATCGGAACTTTGATTTTGTGACTAAGTTAAATATTAAAAAGCCGATTTTGTAGGCCCAATTACTTTTTATATGCATTCAAGCGTGTAATATTATGTAAAACTAATGAATTCCGTTAAATTACTAACTTCGAACGGTTCAAAAAAAAATTGACTTACGATTTTCAATATTCTTTCAGAATATGAATATGAATATGCTTATATTAATTTTTCAGATCTTAATATTCAGACATTAAAATTTAATGAAACAAAACTTACAAAAAACAATATATTTCCAATACTTTCAAAGTACTGTATTATCTCAAAATAGGTCAAATATTTTAAAAAAATTCATAAGCTATGCACGTGCCTATTTTTAGTAGTTAGTAAAATTTTTAACTTTTTAGTTCAATTATTTTTGAAGTTATACTAAAAAACTAAAATTGAATTTATGAAAATTCAGGTTATGACGTATTTTAGCGGTTTTTGTAAATTTTTGAGCAATTTTTGGATGTACTTAGAAAAGTATTGAGAATTTTGAAAAATGACCGTCTAAAAGTACCGAATAGATAATATTTTTGATCTATAGAACTATTGATCGAAACTTTTGGATCAGTATTTCTACTCAAACTCGTGATTACATACACGTGGGGAAAAATAAACATAGATATGTAAACCAATGTTTTCTTCACTCCGCTCAAAAACTAAAATAATGTATTTCAAAGCATATTTTTATACGTTTGATTGCTTATAAATCAGGATTTTTTTAAAGTACTAATGGGACTTTAAAATAAATTAAAAGGGCTTTTAATAAATTAAAAAGTTGCACGCATAATAATTATTGGTGCACTGCTTTAAACCAGATTTATGCCAGATGTATAATATGCCTCTCACTCAAAAATGTTTTATCTATTTAAAACTGGCGTGCTGCCAATTTTATGTGAACAAATATACTCTTTATAGATATTTTAATATCATTTTTACAATTAAATAAATTGGTAATAAATTCATGACGTTTATAAAGCAAACTGTACTTAGATAATACAAATGCTATATAGTGTACATTATCTACACCTCGTCATTATTTCTTAATTAGATACTATGCAGAATTTTGTACTTGTATGCTAACTTATTTATATTGGCACTGATATACACTACAAAGCTGGTGAGTGATTTTATGTGTGTGTGTGTGTGTGTGTGTGTGTGTGTGTGCACCCTTAAAAAAAAGGAGAGACCTATAGCTCCAACAAATCTTTTACGATCATATGAAGCATAAAAAAAAAATCATGGGGTATGGCCGTGTTTTTTCAAAATCCCACAAATATTTCAACCAAAATGTTGTGTACTCATGGAAATAATATAGTTTTTTTCGAGGCATACAACTATACTACATAGGTATATCTCCAAGAGACACCCTGTACATTTTCGACGCGCAATAGCCAATAATCGTATCATACATAATAGTATTTTATTTTTATCGACACCCGGATATGAGGAGATGTGGAACGATCGCTTTAAAATACATTAGATATAACAAATAAACACTGCCTAAAGTGTTTGCATGCTCTGATATTAGCACATATTTCAATGGAAAATGTACTTAGGTAATGAAAATAATATAAAATATGTTTGAATCAGTTAATCGGTTAAGCTGATGATATATAAAAAAATAAACATTGTAAAAACACGAGGTTCTTCATATTCTAAAGTTCGCTCCGCTCAGAATCTAACCACAAATAATTAATATTAAAAATAAATCGGTAATATCATTTTTTCATACATTTAAAACAGTTATTTTAAAATACAAGCTTTGTGTGCAAAATATGGGAAGTATCTAAAAGAAATTAATTTTTCTGTTTATAAAATTATATCTCTTTGTATTTAGTACCTTTGAAGATATAAATAATTTATTTTATACATTATTATTAATTCATATATTCATCATCATATATAACCCCATAAGGGGTTTGAAAGAAAAAACGCATATCGATATTCAAATTATCTCATAATGTTTTATAATTTGAATGAACGGTTTCCGTTTCCACGAAAATTATTCAAACAGATTTATTAAAATGTAAAACATTTCATTTTCAATTGAAATATTCTTAGTATTCCGTGCCTTTTTCTTGTTACGGTCTTAAAGGTTTATTTGACTGTAGTAATTTGCAAAATTAGCATTTTAAAGAGGTCAAAACGAAATATTTGACCCCGCAGTGAAATATCAGCGAGTGAATGAAAGTTCCGGGAAATTTAAGTTCCAGATTAGTGTCGTCGCGACATCTATTTTTAGAAATAATTATGGAAGTACAGCGGTCACAGAGTCTGCCTGACTTGAGGGTTGAAATTGAATCGACATTAATTCGAAATCATTTTAAATTCTGATTGGGGTTAAGAATTCAGTTTAAAAATTAAGCTTATTTTAAAAAATAAAATAAACATGTAATTAAGGTTTCTTGTAAAGAATTTAAAATGTCGGCATAGTACACGTGGGAGTTTTCAATAGTTATTCCAAAAATATGGAAAAATTACCGCAAATTTGAATAAAATCGGTAAAATATACTGTAAACTAGATTCTCATAAAATCGATTTTAGTAATTTAGTTGTAGTTAAATCCAAAATTAATAAAACTGTATACTTGACATTTTTCCCATTATCAATATAATACCAAACTACAATCTGTAATACAAACCTATTTTTATTTTTATTTTTTTTAAATAAATGTAAATTACTATAGAAATACTTCATTTTTATATTTTTTTTCTAATAAAATTGAATATTTCACAACCTTACTCACATAGTTCATATACACATATTATGTACGTTCAACGACCTCGAAAAATGATCAAACATCTTATTTATTACCCTTTTTTTATCTCTTTTTGCAATCATTTATAGTTAAAATTTATATGAGACTGATATTTTTCACATAAATAACGAATTTATCAATCAAAACCTTATAAAACAATAATATCTCAATTTTATAAACATTTTTTTTTTTTTTTTTGCCAAAAGATTTTTCATACGTTTTCTTCCTTTGGTCCATTTATCTTAAAGGGTTGCATAATAAATGTTATTTACATGCATTTAAAGTTAGAGTTACAGCTCAGATGACAAATATGTTCGTTTTATTGTTTTTGGGGTAGAAAATTCTTTGAAAGTTTACTCATACTTAATTCAATTTTCAATCATAAGTGCTTTTTTCAAATTTCAAAATATAGAAAAATTAATCATTCTCACAAATTGTTTAATTGTTATACATACTCAATGTATAACTAAGAAACCACTGTTCTAAATAATTAACTGATGCTTCAATGAGAATCGTTTTTTTGAAAAAATGATTTATCGTTTCTTCAGAATAAATACACACGCCAAGAGTATCCCACCAGAGGAGCGAAGTATTATATTATAATTCGAAGTATCCTTACAAATCGTCAAAATTCTGTACGATTTCATAAAATTTTTTTGATTATTTTGCGGTAGTTCAAAAAATTACGCGTTTTACTGTGACAATTCGATTTTCTGAAAATATATTATTATTGTACACGCTAAGTTTTCGATTCTTAATAATGATGTTCACGTCCTCGTCACCGTCCGTTGGCGATGGTATTTAAAGCGAGTAACAGTTAGCGTTAAAATTACCTTGATATTATAGTCGTTAAATATTCAGTAGTGTTGAGTTCCGGGAATCCAAAAATTATGCAGTTTCGAGTTTATACCTAAAATGCTAATCAAACAGATTCTAATTTGAATACGATTCTCGGTTTAAATGTTATACAATTTTAAAACATTTTTTTTCTTTTAATCGCCGCAGTGAAATTTCAAAACAAATGTTTGGTTAAAAAAAGACCGTTGATATAGCCGCAGAGGTGCCTGTAAGGGTGACATTATTCCAGTAGATTATTTGTGGTAAGACCGTCAACCGATTTGACCCAACTCAATTATACAGAACTCTCGGTTAAATTAACGACAAAATTATTTAGGTAATAAGTTTTTATTGTTTTGCAGTCATGACGGACAACTACAATCAGGGTGGGTGGCCAATTGTACCGATTTTGACGTTCACGATTTTTTTATGTTTTTTCCAGGGACACGAGGAAACAATAATTACTGATTTATCTCTTTCTAAAATTATGCAAACAATAAAACTACCTATAAATAAAAGGTTTCATTCATTATCAAACAAAGAAATAATCTACTTATACTCATTTAGATACTATATGGTATTTTAACATTACATCTATTATTATTTTAGTAAAGATGCTACTACTTTTTGAATGTTGTGAAGAGCCAAGCAAAGACAATTGGAAAAATAATTGATTTACAATTAGGGAACGGATTTTAATTTAGTATAAAAGTAAAAATATTGAAATTTATATTTGTTATTACTCAATAAATATTTATTCGAAACATTGAAATATTTAAGTTGAAAATATGATTGAATAAATATTGTTATAAATTGTTATTTTCTTCTTCATTTTTGTCAATTATTCTAACACTGTTAATCATACTTAATTCATTTTAATTGTAAACATTACTTAAAATTCTATCATCATTTAAAAATTGTATTTAAAAGCTTTATAAATAAATAAATAACATAAGTACTGTGTATAAAACCACAGAAAAACCCAATTTGAAAACTGAGAGCAGTGAGCAGAAAAAAAAGGGGGTAATTTTATCCAATTAAAAGTGTTGAATTTCAAAAATAAATAGTTGGCAACCCTGAATACAATGCGATTGGTGTGACAGCTTTGACTGTGATAGTTATGCAGCAATTATTACAGTAATTAGTATAAAAACAAAATCCGCAAGAAAATTAATGTTTTAGGTTAGGTCTTCACTTCGTTCGAATCTAAAATATATATTATTGTAAAACCACTAGTTTTTCGTTATATTCGTGATCAAAAATATATTTTACAAAATGCATCGTTTTAGCGCTCATAATTATTTTGACACCGGAACTCATAATTTTCCACAGTAGAGTGTTTAATATTAGTTTACTCGTTTATAGCAACTTAGGACACCTAATTATTGCGTAGGAATATGCATTACAATACCTAGTTAATTTCAACTACTACTGACCTTTGGTCGTGGAAACAATGTAAAGCAAACTAACGCTATGCATTCTCAATGGCATATCCAAATACACTATTTACAAATGACCTATACAATAACACGTATATGTGAGCTGAAAACGGTCTTGAAAATTATATACTTACACATAAAAATTTGCTTGTAAACAACCAACTAAATTTTCATTGGTTCCACATTGAAAAATTTAAAAAGTTGTGCCAAAATACCAAAATATATCGAATTTATTTTATTTTAAAACTTATACATATAGATATAGATTTTTGGTTAATATACTTAAGTAAAAGTTCAAGAATATAATTTTAAGAAAAACAAAAAAATGTACTTCTTAAAATTTTCATTTTTGAACTTACAGTCACAGAAAACTTTTTAATGTTTGGAAAATCCAGCAAATCAATTTGAATCGTATCGAAATAGTTACCTCGTTAAAATATTGGTATTCATTTCAACTCAGTTATATCGAAATATTTTACTGAACGCATTTAATCATATCATTTTCCATCGTAACTTGGGGTTTACTTTACATTGCTCACAGTTTTTAGTATAGAACACGACCGATATTAAAGTAAACATTCGCATTCTAAATAATATTTATGGAGTTTTAATATCGCACAGTTTCTTGTAACGCGTAGGTAGTTAAGTGCTCGCGTATTATTAATTTATGGGGTTCAGATTACCTACGATCTTTTTAAAACAGTGACTCGGTTTACCGAAAAATATATATATATAAGTTTATGACTGGGTTTACTTACCTTGTGTGTCATTGATATTAATTTGTCGGAACGTTTAAAAATAGCATAATTCAGAGTGACACGCTGCGATAGTTAAGTATCAGTCGTGTTTATAATTTATAAGAAAAAAAAACTGTAAATCAACCACCATAAATCCATTCACAAACACTAGTTCAAAAATAATATTTAATTCAATTAGTTAATAAAATAACATAACGTGTTGAAATCATTATAATAGTATTTTTTTTTTAAATTTGTTTCTGAACGGTTGACCCCAGCCCTTTCGAAAATACCAGCAAAAAAAAACCGTAATAAACCAAAATTTTAATTTTCCAACCATTTTCAATTTTCCTTGTCATCGATAGTCGAGTTATTGTTGCAAAGCCAGTTCTAAATTTTTTTTTTTTTTTTTTTGTCAACCTATATTGGGTTGGTTTATAACATTTTTAACTTCGCTCTCCACTTATCACGATCTTCGGCAAGTCTTTTTGATCCGGCGTAAGTATCAATCCCTGCGTCATTTTTCAGTTGGGATATGTACGAGTTTCTTGGTCTTCCTGGTGGTTTCCGTCCTTCAATTGCACCTTCTATTATATTATGATGCAATTCTTCGTCATG
>JAIPRM010002753.1:13025-28962 GCA_025469315.1 Stegophylla sp. TES_Ste_2020
AGAAATACTTGTCCAAAAGTTTCGATCAATAACTTTTTGAAACCGTATTTGCCTCTAGATTGTACTTTAAAGAGGTCATTTTTTGAATTTCTCAATTCTTCAATTTTTTTTTTTTTTTTTTTGATAAAACTACCCAAAATTTGACAAAAACGACTCGGAAACCATCATTTTTTAATCCGAAATTTATGAAAATTTAAACATAGATATAAAATATTATGAGAAAATTTTGGACATTTTTCTAACATTTTTTTTTTTCTTTATATATTAGATAAAAAAAAAGTAAAGTAAAGTAAAGTATAGACAAGAAAGCCAGACATACTCTTCGCTCTTCGGATGAGATACTTTTGGTGAGTGTGTTGAAAATGATGACTATTATTATTCTTATTATATTATTAACTTCTTTCGTTCAGAATGGTCTTACTGAAGAAATGACTTATCGTTTCTTTAAAATTTAATACACATTTATCTATCATAAAGTCCTAACTGTTTTCTTCTCTTGAAGCACACTTATACAATTATTAATGTACCTACTTGAATCGCGGTCTAAATTTCAGTTAAGAATTAATAGATTTTAATTCCATACGTTCTCCTATTCTATTTACCTAACATATTATAATAAAAATGGAATTGAATTGTCAATATTCTGAAATATTTCAGTGTTTACTCATTAATATCATGATTTTTAATTCGGTATTTTATTAAAAAAACATGTTTTTCATAAAATTTGGATTATATTTTTTTTAAAAAAAAATCATTATTGCACTAAAAATATTAACAACCTACAATCGAAACACTTTTGAAACATAATATGCTAGAAAAAACCATAGGTACGAATTATTAAAGCACCAAATATTAAATGTTTAGTATACCTTTCAATTAGAATGAATCCTTTTTCGTTGTCATCAATAATCGGTACTTTTTTAAATGGATTTAAACTTGTATATTCAGGTGAGAGCTGTTCTCCTGATAAAATATTTTGAAAAAAATATTAATGTTGACAAAAACTTAATACATATTAAAACCACTCACCTTTTCTCAAATCCACTAAATGAGGTTCAAATGGAATTTCGAACCTCTTCATAAATATGTATAAAGTTCTGCTCGGTTGCGACACTAAGTCATAGTAAAGACTTAATTGAGGTGATTGTGAAGCATAATATTTAGAAGCTAATGCAAACAAATATAAAGATATTTAATCAATAAGTAAGTAGTAGTATCTGAAATTATATACTTGTATATGATTTAAGGTTGTAAAATGTATGTAATAATTTAAATTACTCTATGAAGTATTTTTGATCACAAACACTATAATGTTCAGTTGCATTTTAAAAAATACAAAGCCAGAACAGCTAAACATACTTCACACAATTGGTATACTTTGCACCTTGGTTAAATGGAAAATGGTATTTTGCGCCAGTTTTATCATTTGTAATTTGCGCCTCAAATTATCATTGGCCAAAATGTTTTTCATATTATTGTCCACCTTTGTTTAAATTTTCATTAAGTTTAGACCAAAAAAATTATGGTTGCTGAGACTTTTTTGTAAAATTTTTGGTAGTTTTTCCCAGAAAAAAAAAAAAATTAATTAAGAATTGTGAATTTCAAAAAATAATTTCTTTAAAGTACCAACTAGAGGCAAATCCGATTTCAAAAAGTTGCTGATCGAGACTTTTGAACGAGTATTTGTATATGAAAAAGTGTTCACAGAAAAAAAAATTAATAAACATCATTTTTAAAACGCTAACTTCTTCACTTCGTTTAAAATCTAAAACGAAAAACGACAAAAACACAGATTTGTTCGCTTTACTCAAAATCTAATACCGTATAATTACCTACTTGAAGTTTTGCCAAAAATCATTTCATTGAAGAAATGATTCATCGTTTATTCAAAATGCAACACATGGGTACAGCCCAATTGCGCCCCAGAGTAGCCCAAATGCGCCCCTAGGGATGTGGACAGATGCGCACGAAGGATACTGCCTTTCGATTTATAGCTCATATGCGCCTACTTCGTATGCAACGTTGCCGTCGTTATTCGAATATATGTAATATATATAATATTTATCTATCTTTATACTATAGTTTAAATTTATACATACAAATTTTGTCTATGATTACATATATATATATATATATTTTTTTTTTTGCTTAAATTAATTTATTAACATTACAATAATATAATTATATGAAACAAAAAAATTTCAAAAGAACACTAGTTTTTACATACTTATACATTATGTAGATAAGCATTTAAAACGTTATCTATTATCTTGTCTAAATAAATATTCAATGAATTATCAGCTGGTGTCTTATCTAGATTACTTTTTGGTTATAACTATACAACGCTGATAATAAGATAATATATTGAAATTTGGTGACATAATATTAATCAATATCATGAATATTATAAACTTTACGTGTGGCTTATAGGGCATAAAATAACCATATTATGGTTCGTTTTAACTCTAGCCCTCTATAACATAATTTAATTTCTGTTACCAAACTAAGGTAATTTTTCATAATTTATTAAAAAACATAATATTAGACTCGCCAGTTTTTTGGAAACATTTTATTATGAAAACAGATTAACGGATTGAAGTGCTGTTATATGATAATTTTGGGACCTAAAATTTAAAAAGTTAAGTAAAAATTTCAGGATTTTCCACACAAATTTAAAATGAAAATTACAAACCAAATGTTGGAACGGCAAATTGATGTAGGAGGGGAGACTGGGATAACATTACGACAGCTTTTTAAATTAAAAACGTTTTTACATCAAACCGAGGTCGTGTAAATTCTATAAATGGTCATACAAATTGCTTAAAAAATAATAGCAAAAAATGTGGCCAATTTTTCGAGTGAAGAGGTTGCATTCGGTTATCTTCGATATGAAAATGAACATCAAAGGCTCGATGCTCACCTAAAAAATCAGGCGGCACACTGGTGTGCTGCGACACATCGGTTGGAAATCACTACAATACGTAATGTTAAATATTCATGTTATCTAATAATAAACTATATTATATTATTAAATTTCAATAATATGTTATCTTATTATTATCAGCTATTAAACTATATTCAATTTTTTCCAAATTTTTAAAATAATTTAATATTTTGTAGGACTTAGGGGGAGGAGGTGTTAAGCGCACATAGCAACCACCTTCTCCTCAGTGCCAAGATTTGATTAACATTAAAGAAGAGATAAATGTTTTTTTTTTGGTTATCAACGCATTCATTAATCAGTTTTTTTAATTTTTTTTTAATCGATTAGTTTACCTTTGCTTAAAACAACAATGTTCAATTATCTGATTGTTAAAATTTGGGACCTAACATAAATTTATATTTACTAATACAAATAATTAAATATTGAAAATTATATATGTTTCTAAATGATTAAATGTAATATATATATATATATATATATATATTTTTTACCACTTCGAGTTCTAAGTTCGTTTAATCTCTCTAGCCTTGTTATTGTTCTTGGTCTCATCTGCTTCTCATAACGATCGCATTTAAATTCCTCATACTTATACGGTTGTTTTTGATACTCAAGAATATTTCCTTCTTTGCATTTTACAGTTGCTTCTTTGGTGGTCTGCAGAGCTTTGGGTGTCACGAAATTACCGTCCAGACACGACAATTTAAAATCACTGTTTATCTTGATTATCACACGTCCAGTCTTCTGAAGTACCCCCGGGTTGAAATCGGAGTTTTCGTGGTCTATTATGGGAGCGCCATTTTCGGTCGACCATGATAGAGAGCAATCGTTTTCACCTTCTAAAACAGTATAAAATATATTACACAATATCGTAGAAGAGGCACTTGCGTTTTCATATTATGTTATTATAATGCAATGGAACATGACAGCTAACATTTTACATTTGTACACAGGGGTGTTGAAGGTTCACAGGCACCCCCTACCTCCTTTAACTGGGACCTTTCTTTCAAAAAAAAAAAAAAAAAAAACCAAATTTGGATTATGATGGTTGTACTTAAGTTTTAAAATTATTAAAAAAAGTTACCAACAAACGGTATATCATTGAATGACAAAACTCTATGCATAGAATCTATATGGATAGAAATACGTTTTTATTCTTATCTGTTGCGAATTTTATTCGTACAATAATTTATATTTAATTAGTTATAAATGCAACATAAGTGAGTTTGACACTGCTAAGAACCTTTTCAACTAAACATTAAACGTATATGTAAATGTAAACAATGTTATTAATTGATTTTCAACAGACTTATTAAATATATCATGTAAATACACAATTTTTTGTCAAAAAAGAAAACCTAACCTAACCTACAATACAAAAATCGACAACAATTTATATTTAAAATAATTTGGGCCCCCTGAAATAAAAGTCTTCGCCCGCCTATGCATTTGTATGTAAATTGAACTGTGGACGAAGCTAGTAAAGACTTTTAATTGTTTATGTGTTTTTAAGCACATGAGATACAGTAATAAAAATTAGAAACGCACAAATGTTTAGAGTAGTCATTAAAGAGCGAACGGTATGTTTTGTTTATTAGAATCATTAATCGTTTTATTTAAAAAAAAAAAAGTGGGATTTTCTTGTTGTACAATATAACAACGTGATTATTTTCTGGTTTTAATAAATATCGTTAAATAATAAAAATAAATTCATGAATGATAACTAACCTGAGTAACCTGATTTCTTTTTTTTCAACTTTTCGATTTCAGAATTACATATCGCAAAACATTGATACAATACAATTATCAATACAATTTTTCCATTTAAATGCATTTTTGTTTATAAATAATGTGAATTAAATTTTCGTCTTCGTTCCTAGCATGCATTTATCTAACTGAAAACATTTGTAGTACTAACGGTAATTATTATATCCAAATTAAACGTATAGTTGTTTCTAATCATCGGTGTAATTAATTGCGATTCAATGTCGTTAATCAATTAATTTTTTTTAAACTCATTATAGCACTTGTAAACGTATCATCATCTAGAATTTTAATTACCTACATCACATTTCTACTCTTTATAAATTATTATACATTAATATATTAGCGAATGCCATAGTTTTACATTTCGAGGGAGAGTTTTAATCACATAAAACTAGGATATTGTAAAGGCTAAATATGTTTAATTTAATAAATAAAAATAAAAGTAACACATCAAAAGTATTAAAACTAAAATAACGCATAGACAATTCAAGAGATAAATTAGTTAATTAATATTTCTTGGCAAACTGTATTGGTTGCTCTTTGGTTAGCATAGAGTATATTAATACAGTGGTGCCCAACAACTCATTTTTCCGACCATATGATTTTCCGACTGCAATTTTTTTCCATTCGTTTTCGATCAAACAGTATTACAGAAATACATAATAGGCACGTGCTATTTCGTGATAAGATCTATCCCAAATAAACTGATACGGGTATGACTGACCATAACTTTCAAATTTAAAAAGAAATTAAAAAAGAACAAATTCAAATTCGACGAAGAGCTGAAGATATAATTCGTGAAAGACCACGTACTCTATCACGAAGAGATATCACATTGAATGATAAAAATATATTTTTGCAAATTTAAATGACAAGAAAATATTAATATTGATATAAAAATAGTAAATCAACGTAAAGTAAAACAAGCATAAGTAAAGTAAAGTACTGCAGTATAGTAAAGTAATGTAAAGTAAAGCAAAGTTGGGAAAGACAACTCAAAAACTATCATTTTTTGATTCAAACTTTGAGAAAATTTAAACATAGATAGACAATAATATGAAAAATATTTTGGCGCAAGAAAATTTTGAAAATGTAAAAAAAAAAATTTGGATGTTTTTTTATTTATTATTATTTTTTGTAAACACTTTTTTGTGTGGAAATACGAACATGTCTATACGAAAATGTGTTAACAGATAAAAAAGAACCACTCAGAGTCTAAATGCTGGACATACTTCGCACCATCGGTATTCTTCGCTCCTTGGAGTAGGATTTTGTGGGCGTGTTAAATTTTAAAGAAACGATAAATTTGTTATCTGTTACCTAGATAAGACATATTTAAATTTTTATCAATTACCTTTTCTACATAAGTTTTCAATGAATTATTTGTCATCTTATCTAGATATTTTTTTTTTGGCTATCTTTGTACAACACCGTCTTCCTATACGTATAAAGAAAGAGTGGGAAAAATACACCAAAACACCTTCAATACCGATATATGATGATATAAAATATTTGCCACCAGTGAGATTGAAATCACGAAATCCTGATTGGCCGTAGAATTCTAGCCCATACCATACCGAGATACCATATCGGAAAACGAAAAGGCCTAATAACTATGAACTTGTTGAGAAACCGGATCTGAAGCTTCTAGGATTACTAATTTCATACTTATGGATTAACTTAACCGACAAAGTAGGTTTGAAATTATATATATACAGATAAAACAAATAATGGATTAACCTCTAACATTTGACTATAATTTATACCAAAAATGCAATACACATGCACATTGTAAATAAATAGATTGCAACAATATATGTTTCCTACAATGCAAATAAAATCCCTTTGGTGTAGTCTCATAATAAAAAAAAAAAATAAACCTATGGAATAAAAGATTTGAGGAGGGCAATAATTAATAGCATTTTTTTTTTTCACAAGGACTAACTTTATTTAAATATATTTATATTGTATAAATTATAAATAATATACTATATTCAACTATCTTATTCTTTTTACACTGTAACCCGGCGGCGACGAGTGTTACAGCTAGTTGCTTTTTAATTTTTATAACCTAATTAAACTATAAAGTCGAACGAGCACGCGGTGGCCTTTGAAATGCAACGAGTCAACGCCGTAATTAACCTGCATAATGATGAACATGGCTGCGGCCGGTTGACTCAAATGGGAGCGCATGAGGTGTACTATAATCAGAGATTCTTAAAGCAAAAATAATTAAATAAATTATAAAAAATAACAATATTAATTTGTTGACTGTTTAATGCATAACATACCAAAAGCAAATTCACAATGAATCTAATCAAAAGCCAACATAGTCAATGATGTAATAATAATAATTCTTCATTACGCAATACAATTCCATTTACAAATATTTTATAATATAGTATAGCGAATGTAAGTATGTACATGGTATTTCAAAACAAAAACAATATAAAAAGATAATAGATAATATAAAGTAAAACATAAAATATAGGTAATATATTATGTAACATAATACATATATGTAATAAATAAATAATTGGTATTAATAAGTCGATTAAAAATGTTCATATCAAATGTCAAAAAGTAAATCATTCGAATATAATTAAAAATCAGTATGGACAGTAACACAAATAAATACAATAACCATAGTTAAATATATAATATATAAATACACCACTAAGAACCCCTGAAAACTAAAAAAAAGTCTACTTCCCACTTGACAAATTTGACACGCACCTCGTGTATATTTTTTTGACCTTGGATGCACCGACTCAAATGACTTATTGAATCAGAATTTTCCTTTTTCTTTTGAGAGGTCATTTTTCCAAATTCTCTATACTTTTTCAAAAATTTGAGAAAGTTTACCCAAAATTTGACAAAACACTTTCGAAACTTTTTTAATCCAAACTTTATGAAAATTTAAATAGAAATAGAAAATAATTTGGTAATATTTTTTTTGTGTCAGTTTTTTTTCTCATCAATTTTTTTTCTTCTGTTCTTAGTTAATAGTGAGATATAAAACTGGCTGAGTGGAATATCAAATTTTTTATAATAATAATAATAAACTTTATAATTTTCGAGTGATAATTTATTATTACTCGAAATACGGTTATCGAGTTAACATATTTTTAATTTATTAAAAAAAAAAAATATATATACTAAAACATAGCGAAAATCTTGTATTTATCACAAAATTGTTTTGAAAATTTAGTCTTGTCTACGCACCTACTACATTGTTTTAAATGGTGAGCAAAATGTCAAATATCTTGTACAATTGATAGTATTACTAACAACTAAAATCAAATATTATAGAACATACGAAAAAAACCAATAAACCAAACTCAAATTTTATTTTTTTTTAATGATATAAAATATTACCGACGCCGCAGCTCTGCGCGTATATATGTATATACATATATGTACATATAAACCGTGTTGGTATATTTTTAGATATACATATTTTTTTATTTCTATTCATTGGAATTATGAACAAATTAATAAGAACGAGTTTACTTGAGCTATTAAATTTGATTGAATTCAAGAAAACTTTGTGATGATCGATTTATCAAAATATGCTTTTTATTGCTCGTTTCTACAGACATGGATGCACGTGCTTTTTATTCTATTCAAACATCATCATCATCAGAACATTCTCCTTGAATGCTTTTTTATATCGTATAAAATTTTGTTTTGTAAGTTTGTTTGTTTTTTTTTTTCTCTATAAACCTATATTTATTTTTATAAATCAAACAGAAATGATCATAACGAGACAGCAGCAATTTGCACAGTCGTTGTTTTTTAATATGTGAACTAAAAACAGCGCCAATAAATAACATTTTTTGTCTGTCTGAATGTATCAATGAGTAGTATACTGAAAATAGCCGTTAAATTGCTATTTAAATTGAATTATCAGAACTCAAAAAAAAATTATCGTGATGTCTTAACAAAGTTATAAGAAATCAGCGAGCGTTTTCAAATATCAATTGATCCTTACATTAAAGGAACGGGCACACTGGAATTGCCTCCCGTTAATCCCTTGAATTGCCTCCAATTAATCCCTGCAGAAATTGTCTCCCGTACATTTTCTCATAAAAAGGTTACGCGAATTGTCTCCCGATTTAAAATTTAATATTAACTCGAATTGCGAATCCAATAAAAGACCAAATTAATCGATATCAAAACTCTAAATAAATAAATAATTACTAAAACTACTAAACACACAAAAAAAAACATACAACGAATAAGTAAATTACTAAAACACAAAATAAATTCATCGATTATGAAAATGAATAAAAATTGGATATTATTTTAAAATTACTTAATTCATTGTCATATACAATAATACGATGTCTTAAAATTTATTCAATTGAAAAATTAAATGAACTATGTTTTTCTCGGTTTAAATATTATAATACGAGCTAAGGTTTTTACGTTATATGTAATTGAGTAATTTTATTCGTATTTAGTTGTTAGATTAAGCTATCGATGAAATTTATTTTATTTTTTTGTTGCTTGTCTCACTTTTTCGATTTCTCTTGAAATTGCTTCCGAAATACCCGGAAGCAATTCGAGTATAGAAATGTGTACTACCAGGATTTGGGATGCAATTCGTGTGCACCGAAAAAAACACATGTATTCTGAATAAACTTAAATAGTGACTGTTTATGATTCGTATTTACTTTATAACGAAATCAAGTTGATTTAAATTTCATTTATCGTTTCGTTCCGAGAAATTTAAGTAATTTGGAATTTTAATTAAGTTGCGTATACTTGATTTGAATGATATACTGCTTTTGAACTTAATGCTTCTGTGAGTTCTAAATTTATTCACTTCAATTGAATTAAGTGCCAGACGAATTCGTCAGAA
Organism: Stegophylla sp. TES_Ste_2020; assembly: GCA_025469315.1. Taxonomy (NCBI): domain Eukaryota; kingdom Metazoa; phylum Arthropoda; class Insecta; order Hemiptera; family Aphididae; genus Stegophylla; species Stegophylla sp. TES_Ste_2020. The sequence continues at coordinate 22,601 of JAIPRM010002753.1, forward strand.
TAACAACTGAAGTCTTGGGTAATTGACCGGTTTAAATATTCACCATTAATAGAAATCACAAAGATGTAAAACAAAAAAATGCACGAACAACAGAATAATAATGTAAATACTATTATTTGAAAACTCAAAGTCAGCTAAATATTGAAAGAAACATTATTTTTTTCTGAAAAAGTTTATATTGAAGTGCGATAAATTTATTTTTATTGTAACTTGCATGATCTTTATTCAAAGAAGTTTTTCTAGAAACAAATGTGAATTATCAGAAACAAATTGAAATATTTATGGCACCTACTCAATATTGAAATGATTTATCATTATTATTCTCTATAATACACTAATGTCTTAAATTCGTTATAGGTATGTAAATTTATTATGCTTACGTTAAATGCGCTAAATGTAAGAAACAATAAGAAATAATAACCGATTGGTTTTAACCTTTTACAATAAATACATTTTATTTTTAAATAAATTTGTAATGTAAATATAAATATTAGCCTATATTAGTTCTTTTTTTTTTTTTTAACTTTTTGATACCCTAAACATGGCTACTAAAATTATTTTTATGAGTGGGGCCCACGTCTGGGGTTAACCAAAGTGGGGAGCTTGACCTGAAAAGTTTGAGAACCTCTGGCGTAATAACAGAAATAGCATATTATGAAAATGTACAAAACGTTATCATTGAATCAAAAACGTCACATTGATTTTATTTCATAATAATTTAATTATTGCCATTATAATATATTATTGGTCATAAAAGACATAGTTTATAATATACATTTTTATTGACATAAATCAAATTTAAAGTTAGTATGTATATTGTATGTTTCTACTAAATAAGCCCTTTAAAAAAAACTCAGTTACGCCACTGGTTGAACTGGAAACTGACTAAAAACATTATTTTTTACGCACTATCATATTTTTCAGACAATTTGGTTTCAATGACTGTTGCGACTAATGTAAATAAAATTATTCTTAGCCCTTTGAACACACAGTTTTGAGTAAATTAATTAATGTCAACAGAAATTGTTTATTAAAAACGAACATTCAACATAAATCAGTTGTAACATTCATAACCATAACAATAAGAAAAACACTGGACGACAGATCGAAGAAATAAAAGAGTTTTAAGAACACAAATTACTGCAGCACGCGTTACACACACGATTAGAGATACATATTAAGCAGATACATTTGGGTGGTGTATATCTACTAGAATATAATAGATCGACAAATCTTCAACTTCCTAGCTGTCAAAATGGCTTTCCATCGATCAGGTGTAATCCGACGCTATCAATTAGCATTAGTAAATGGTCTTCACAGAGAGTACCTATATATACTGCGCGTTTACAACAACCGTTTGTCACGCACCAAATGCGCGATTTAGATGTTTCACCGAAATACCCCCAATTTCCTATTTAATCGCCTACCCTTTCCATCCCTCAAAATCACTGTTTCCAGCACCACCGTCCGCTATTAGATTTCCCAGTCAGGTCAATTACACGATACGAATCGATCTCGTTCCACACGAACCCCACGATTGTAATTATTACATCACCTGGACACAATATCATGATTGTCAAAAAAAAAAAAATATCAACGACATCTGGATTTTATTCTTAGAATTAAATATTAAGAGCAAATGAGGTTCAGAATACAGTATTTTTGAATGGGCGGAGCGAAGAAGCTAGTGTATTTACAATAATGTTTATTTTTATTATTTTTTTTTTTTTTTCATGTGTACACGATGATTTTGTACAGAAATACTCGTCCAAAAGTTTCGAAACAACAACTTTTTGAATCACAATATTCACCTCTAGAGTGTCTAGATAGTACTTTTAAAAGACTATTTAACGAAATTCTCAATAGTTTCTCAAAATTTGTGGATTATAATTATTTTGTGGATATTAATATTATATTAGTGAAAATATATGTGATGTATTGGTTTTGCAATGATCTTTTTTATTGCGTGTAAATATTTTTTGTGGTAGTAAAATTCTTCCAAAAATTTAACCTAGCCTATCCAGCGCACCTTCATAGATTTGAAATTTCAACTATTTGGTGCTTTAGAAATGTAAATCACCGTAAAAAAAAAAAAACTCATCACACTAACCAAACATTCCCGATTTTATCGTGAAAATTCCGGTTTTCCGAAAATGACGATTCTCGTTTTTAATTTATTATAATTTATCCTTCGCCGTGCACACTCACGACGACGCTTGGAAGACCTTTTCCCACGAAACAGCGAAACACTATACATAAGGTCTTTGCAGCGGTATCCATGGTGACCATTTTGTACACTGCACGTACGGCTCAGACTATCTCAATCTTATATATAAACTCACACTCTATGTGTATGTATACGTATATCACGCGTGCATTTTTTCTTATTTTTTCACACAATGTTACAGTCACGGGGGGTATTCTTTATCCAATTTCGACGTACACTCTCTCTATTTTTCCCATCGTCATTGGAGAAGATGACCCGTCACGTCTGACGCCCGAGCCGCAGCCGGAATACCAAAAGACCACTACCACCGTCGCCGCCGTCAAGACGCAAAACTTGTTATCTCTCGCCTTGCAACCTTTCCCTTATTCCAACACAGTAACTCTCCCCCCCCCACACACACACACACACAAACTCTATCGAGTTCATGAGATATACATCACACGCTATGACACGCTACAACAATCCTCAGACCCCTGCAGCAGCCTCTTGTTGTATATTCCGTTCGGTTTAATGATTACGAAATCAGTCAGCGATAAAACCTACTCAGCGATACAACAATACAACACACACACACACACACACACACATATTTTTCAATAATCTTTTGAATAGATTCAAAAAAAAAAATAATAATAATAATAATAATAATAAATAAATACTACGCGTTTATGATGCCCGACAAATACGACTGTGAAAAGGCATTTTTTTTCTTTTAAATTATTGTTATTGAAAAGAACGTCATCGTAATAGTCATACAATTAACATTAAATAATTAATATACAAATATGTATTAAAATGTAGTTTACGATAATATATTTGGTCGTTTTTATTTCGACAGTTTTTCCTTGTTTTTAGAAACTCTATTGAGAATAGAAAAAAAAAATGTCCTCTCTAAAGTACCATGCAAAACAATTTTTCTGCCAGAATCATACGATAAATAACAATCATCGCATCTTAAACGTAGGAGACCTGAGCACACTTAAAACTGTTAATTTATTATAATACGATACTAAAATACATTACTTTATACAAATTAATAGTATAAAATTGTTTATTAAAACTCCAAATTTTGACGATTTTTGACAAAGTGGTATTTATTGCAGTGGTATAAAAATCATACTGTTAATAAATTACTCTTCAGAGTCAGTAAGCGCCCTTTCTTGCCTTCCCCTGAGACACTCATGAACCCAAAATATTCTCATTTTTGTTCACATGTCGAAATATATTTAATGCAATGTTAGATACTTGTTACGCGCTCTATGAGACTAAAAATGAAACTATAAATCTAAAATACTAAAATCAGTAAAAACTAAATAATAATAAAAACAACTCGTTTTAAATTTTTAGCACTACCCATTATTAAATTATAAGCTAGGTCCTAGGTAGTATGCTAATAAAAAAAAAAAAATCAAACCAACAAAATATCTAATTAGTAATGTCTATAAAGTAATCAAATTACGCAATTTTTAACCAAAAATTACGTTTTTTTAAACAAAGATTTATTAAAGATGGGTTGAAGGAGGAGGAAAGTAAGTTGAAAATTATTTTTACACTCGATGGATAAAATCTCAGCCGTTGCCCTGTAAATAACCATTATGACAACCAATTGTATTATGCCCATGTTTTTTACGAATATTTTTCAAATAAACTTTAAAATACTTGTTATTATGATCTGAAAATGTAATACAACCATTTACATCTCAAGATTTCTTAAGTATTTTTAAATAAAAAAAAAAAACAGAGTTGGTACGAAACCAAATTTCACTAAAATAACGTTCAGAATCGTATTATTGAAGAAATGATTTATCTTTTCTTTAAAATTCAATACACCCGTCAAGAGTATCCCACTCAAGATACGAAGACACCCCAAAACGAGTTAAGTGCACATTTTTTTTCCTCATCAAGTTTGTTTTATTTTTAGTAAAATTTCTTTTTTCTTTTAGATTCTGAACGAAGTGAAGAAGCTTATGATTTTACAATGATGTTTATTTTTTTTTCCTCTTTCTGTAAACACTTTTTTGTAAAAAAATACTAGTCCGAAAGTGTCGTTCAGTATCTCTATGGAACCGGAATCACACCCAGATGGTACTTTAAAGAGGTCATTTTTCCAATTTCTCAATACTTTTTTTCAAAAATGTGAAAAAACTGTCGAAAAATTGACGAAAAACGGCAAAATACGCAATTACCGAAATTCCCGTAACTGAAAATTACTTTTTGACATAACTTCTAAAATAATGCAGCTACAGACTTGAAGTTTTCGCCAACCACTAAAAATAGCTACGAAAAGATGTCATAAAAATTTCAAAATGATTTGATCAATTTTGAGTTAAGTACGGCATTTTGAAAATTTCGTAAATATCTCATTTTTTGTTAGTTTTTATGTAATAAAATTTTTGATTTTTGATATTAAGACTTGAAAATTTAATATGATCTCACTGACATATGTGTCTAATTAATCTAAAAAAAATCTCAAAAATCGTTAGTCAATTTATTTTTATATACCCGTTTGAAGTTAGAATTTCGACGAAATTCATTAGTTTTACCTAAAATTACGCACTTTAACGTACATATAAGAAAATTGGCCAACCGATTGTTTTGAACTTTGATGCCTAGATAGAGAATTTCATTGCGAAAATTTTGGAGCAATAAAACTTCTTACGGACAAAGAATTAAACATTTTACAAAGGTTTGATTGAAAAAAATCGGAGAAAGTAAGGATGAATAGGTTATTTTATTACGTCATATTTGCTATTAACACACAAAAGGTCGAGAGGTTGATCGGTAATGTTTTATTGCATCTTTTTAATTACTGTTGTTATTATAATTATCGTAATATTAATGTTAATTGACAGGACGTGGTATGTATAATATAATATTTTAATAGCTTAAAATCTAATTTGATTAAATATCCTAACAGCCAATCAGGTATAGACATAGTTTCGACCAATGACAATCGTTTTGCTTTCAATAATAAAATAAAATTAATTCATAGCAGTCGTCAGACCGTCGTGTCGTCTCTTCGTCAGTGTTCAAACCGATACGGCAACGGAGAGTTCGTCTCGTTGATCGGTTTCACTCACTCCTCTCTCTCTTCTTACTAAATCTGTTTTATCTATTATGTGTACACTCTTTTTTTTCTTTTTTTTTTGACACCTTGTTTCCTTGCGTTATTCGATTCGCTGAAGGTACGCGTGCGTGATGGTGAAAAGGCATCGGTAATTCGCAGTTAACAACCTGTGTGGTTGCTTAAGTCGCCTGATGCCGTATACTGGACGTAATCTTAATAATGTGAGGATACGTGAGTGTATTAAACTTAAATTTATAAGTATACGTAATATTTAAAACGGAATTTGTGTGCGCGTTATATAGGTTAGGTAGGTTAGGTAGATTAGGTAGGTTAGGTAGGTCCCCTCCATGAGCCCACCTTGTCGTGGTGGAGGGGCTCATGCCTTTAGGGGGCATGCTAACGGGCTCAACAAAAAAAAAACGATAGTTAAAAAAGTCTTTGGACATTTTACCCCTGCCCCAGGGTGCCACGGATTCAGAGGATTCATTATCATAGCTTTCTTTCATCATATCTCTCTCTCTTCTCTTCTGTTAGATCGGTTAAGTAGGTTAAGTAGGTTAAGTGCCTGCCTGGATACAATATGAAGACAAACTTCACTTGGTATCTATTTATTATTCTTTTAATTTGTTTACAGAGTAGTGGGAACAAGTTTTTAAAATCTTCATATTTATTCGTTCGGCTTGTTGTGTAACGTGCGGACATTTCGGCTTGATAATCGACTAGCTGTGCGACGTAAGGACATTCCGGAATGTTTTGGTTTGCGATTTTCCAGATTTTTACGGTCTGTGTACCTCTATATCAGTGATGCCCAACCTTTTTCCTTTGGCGGGCCACTTTGGTAAACAATTATCTTCAAACGGGCCACAAAGTATAAATGTACAAAAATAATCTTATATATTGGACTTATTTCCTTGTCTTTTATTGTCTGTTGAAAAGATTATGAATTAAATAAATGATAATGAACACTAAATTTCAACCAGATTTTTCATTATTAGTAAAATAAGTACAAGCTTAAATTTCACATTGAAAATAAGAGAAAAACATTTTTGTATAGTTTTTAGTTTTATT